>VYZR01014235.1:9934-28543 GCA_013400675.1 Oxylabes madagascariensis
ATTTCAATACTAAAAATATTGTGAAAAAAGTTTAGGTTTGGTACCACTGGAAACTGATAGATGCT
This sequence comes from Oxylabes madagascariensis, assembly GCA_013400675.1. NCBI lineage: Eukaryota > Metazoa > Chordata > Aves > Passeriformes > Timaliidae > Oxylabes > Oxylabes madagascariensis. Next base: position 10,000 of record VYZR01014235.1, read on the forward strand.
GTTAACCGAAAGGAGAAATTGTTGTAGTTTTTCAGTGTTCCACAGACACTAAAAACCTAAGGATAGAAAATGCAGCTGGCTTGTGGGCTGATGAGAACATTGTGTCCAGTTTGCATTATAGAGCATTTGTTACTTTTAAATGATAGCAATATAGCACTGACAGTTGGCTAAATAACACAAACAACTTTTTCCTCCCAAAACAACAATATGTAATGATATAGTTAGAAATTCACTCCTCTTTTTAACTTTGTTTGTTTTTCTTACGGGTTTTGGAAACAGAATGTTAAATATATTCTACAAATCAATATAATAAAGTAATAACTTGTTTCTTTATCAATCCTTTCTTACAGCAGTACAGGACTCATGTTTTGGGGGAATTTTTAATCCGTTTCAAAACCACTATTGAGGAGCATGATTATTATGGATAAGGTTTGGAAATGATTGATATTGAACCTAACAGATCTGTGATTCTGTTTTGCTTTTCTTTCTGTTCCTTCTTTTTTTTGACAACAACAACAACAAAAAAATCTCTGTATTATTCAGCCACTTGTATCTTTTTGCCATTTACTTGACACTTATGGAATTCTAGAGTCATCTCTTTAATATCACAAATAAAATAGTAGCGTTAGCCAGCTTTTCTACGTCTTTTTTCCAAAATCATTAGACAAGTTACNTCTAAGGAAAATGTAAACAGAATATTTTTGAAGCCTTTATGGTTTATTATTTTAATAGGCTTTTCTACTCTAGAAAAGACCAAGAAATACATTCCAAACATTTTTAGAATATGTCCCCTCCTTTTTTTGTTTGTCTTGTTTCATGCCACTTTATGACTCAGATTTTTTCTTTTCTACCCAAAGCATTTCTTAGGCTAACTTAACACTTGCTGAGGAATTTGCAAACCTTTATGGACTTCAAAGTAGGGGATAATAGTCTACATTAGAGATCACTCAACAGAAGGAAGTTAGTAGTGTTTCTTTTTAATAAGCATTGTACTGCAAGGCACCATTTTCAAAATAAAGTGATAAATTATACAATATTATTTTTCTCTTAAATGCTGTTTGAATTTATAATATAGTAATGATATGCAATGTGAAATCTATTCCTTAAATTCTTTCAAATACCTAAAATACAATTTAAAAAATGTAAACTGAGGGTCTTTCTACACTGATTAACTTTTTGAACTTTAGGCACATAAATTTCTAAGTTTGGACTTAAGCCAGTATATGTCTGTCCTAGGGTGACTTTATGACGCTTGTATCCCCAGTCGTCTATTCTGTTTGTGCTGTATATTGAGTTCTGTACCTTTAAGACTGGCTCTGAGAGTGAAGCAGGGAAAGAAGAGCGCAATTTGTTTTGAGAAAACAGCTCTCACTCCCATGCATTCCATCTCGAGACAGTTGTTCATCTGAGGCACGGACAGCGGTGGGACAGAGATCTCTTTGCTTTTAGTTAGTTTTAGCTAGCTGAAGCAGAGAAGTTCCCTGGACTTTTTTTTTTTTCTTTTTCTTGGGACTGTTTAACCCAGCTCCAGACTGAAACCCCAGAGAAGCACCGAGAGCTCACACCTGTTCCCTCCAGGGCCCAGGACCTCGGCATTTGTCAGTGCAGGAGGAACTGATAAGAGACTGGGAGAGCTGAGCTAACCCACAGCAAGGACGTTCTGAATTTGCCATCTCACATTGGAATAACGAAAGGTTTTATTGTTGCATATTATTCATTCTTTATGCTTGTGGGCACTTTGTTTGTTAAATAAATAGTTTTTTCCTCTTTTCTCCAAGGAAGTTCTTTTCCTGGACTGGTTGGAGGGAGGGAACGTTTGTGTTTGCTTTCCAGAGGAGCCCCATCCAGAGGTTTCCTCCCAAATTTGCCCAAAACTAGGACAACGTCTTTTAACAGAAAGAATATTCAGTGACTATGAAATAACTATGCATTGATATGACTGCATTGTTGCTTGAAAGACTCATACAGAAATTGAATATGAATGTACAGAAAATTCAGGAATGTATGAGTACATTCCTGAGACACCAAACTTTTTTCAGTTAGTCTTTTGTTCCAGCCTACAACACGTTTTTACCTGTGCAGGAAATAAAACAATATTTTGGGCAAAATATAGTTAATTTGTGAAATTTGCTGCTGAAGACTGACCCAAATAGTTAACTGAATTCTGAATGTGACTGGACAGAAACAAGACAGAAGCTACCAGCACTGATCTTCTTGTTCCATTTTTTTCAGCAGAATACAAGGGGGTAGTGCCTTAGGAGCCTAAACCTCCTCCTGAGTTTCCAAGAGCAATTCAAGCTGCTTAGTTTCTAGCACTGTATCATCCTTGGAGTAATTAAACTTGTTGAGAGTATTCAGCTTGACATTATGAAATTATATTCAGCTGCCCACTGTGCCTTTTGAGAAACTCTTGAGTATCCTAAATATTTTAGTTGCCACATATAGCAAATAAATGTATAGACCATCTGTGTCTTTCAGGAATGATCTTCAGGTTCTTCTTGGACATTTTAGACATTTTCAATATCTCTAATGACAATAGATATGAGCAGATTAGGTATCTAAATGTAGAGGTCTGCTAGGTGTGTTTACTTCATGTCTTCATGTAAAAGAGGTGTCTAAAAATCTATTACAGTAATTGCAAACCCCGAGTTCCAAGATCAGTTGTTCCTGGAGGTTATGGGATCATCATGAGTCCCTTATCATGTCTTCCTGACCTGTGTAGATGACCGGAAGGCCTGAGTTGTTCCAAATTAAATGAGGTGCCACAGTACAGGAACCCAGATGAAGTCATGAAGGTTTTTTCTGATGATCTGACAAAGTTGTCCAGGGAACTTCAGTAATCTATACACATACAGGCACCTACCTTCTACAAATAACTCCTTTTATGTGGAGTTTAATTTTCTCCCTTCTTCTTACCTTTTTCACCTACTCTTGCATTCCTATTTTTACAGTAGAGCCCAGCTTTGAAGACACCCTAATGGACACAGGTTCAGTCACCTTAGAACCGGAGATACCTAGAATTAAAACACTGAACAGAGAAATGGTTTGTATCACACAAACACTCTACCCAATGCTCTCTTCTGCTTCATTATTTTTCAGTCCTAAATAAAATAGGAGAAAACTGGTTTTGAGTGATAGCATTTCTCTCCACAGGCAGCAAGAAGAGATTAATATTATTGTGGAAGGTTTTTGCCCACAGAGGTTCTTCTTTCCATTTTCTTTATTGCAAATGTAAGAACCTGTAACCTCTTAAAACAGACATAATTTCTCTATTGTTAGAGAGTATATATATGTGCATTCTTTTGAAGCTTGCATCATAAGTCCCATAAAAGCTTTTTGCATTTTATCAGCTAAAATTGGCATTGAAAAAAAAAAAAGATAGGTTGATGATTGACTCATTATAATGTGCAGGTCAGCTTCAAATAGTGAAAAAACCCTTCTTACCCAATTTAACAGTGAGACTTCTGTATTGTACAGATGACACTAGTTACCCTGGATTGCATTATTTCAATGACATGACCTTTAGATTCTTCATCCTCTTTGAAAGGATCTTCCAAAGAGCAATGAAACATATTACTGTCTACTGCTCTGTCTCTCAGGGAAAAAATTAGTTTCTTTAATTTACTGAGATCATTTTCCTATGCAGCTGTCATGACAAGTTTCTGGTCCTTTGTACAAGTGCATTTATTCTTGATTAATTACAATTTGGAAGTAAAGTCATGTACTCTATCCTGCTAGCTCTAAATTCTGGTTCTGTCACTTAAATCCACAGATAGATTGTATCTAGATAGACACAAGAAATCTTAATTGTATTTTGTGTGTGTGGAGAGATTTCTTCATCTTTTATTTTTTCTACATGATAAAATAGGGATGTGATTTTCTTAGAATTATTTTGTTAATGTTGCTCTCAAAATTATTTTGCCCCTTTTGAGTATGCATAGTAAACATGACTAAAGATATTTTCTGTGTGTATATTGCTGTGACTTAACTTTGATATTAGTCCTTTTTTATACATACATTAGCTCATTTCATTTCTGTGACAATGGAAAAAAAATTACCAGTACTCAATTTTCACATTTTCCTATAACTGATCTATTTTGATAAATTTTTAAATTTTGCTTGTGGATAAGATGTAGAATTCACATACCATGGCTTTACCATTGTAATTCAGAAATTGTTTTTGTGACTGCTCTATGTTTTCAATTAAGGTGTGATTTTAATTAGTGAAGGAAAGAATCATCCTACCTATTTTATTTGCATGAGTACACGAACTCCTTTATCTCCCGATAATCATTATTATTATATTATAATCATAGCAGGAAATGTCCTGCTCTTAATTTTCACTTAATTGTTTTTCTATCTATATTTTATCAAAACTGATTTTGCTATAATCATACCTCAAGCAGATAAATAGGAATGGCAAAAACACATTATGCATCTTCAATCACATTTCCATGTCTAGTCCTATGAAGGAGGTGTATCTTCAATCTGTATTACATGAAAAGACTTTAATTGGAAAAAAGATCCATTGTCCAGCCACAAAGTATTGCTAAAGCTTCTTCAAATCCTTAATTTGAAATTCAGAGTTGAAAATTAATTAAAACCAAATCAACCTAACAAAAAAGCCAACAAACCCCTCAATTAAACAAAACCAACACAGAGCCAAGACAAACAAAAGGCAATCAACCAACCTAGTGTGAGGAGCTAATGAGTTTTGTTATGCCTCAGCAATGGTTGCCAGAGGGACATGGGGAAGGGATTGCAAATGTACCATTGTTGTAGTTTGTCTGAATTCCATTGTTAATGGACTGTTCTGTATCCCCCTGATGTAATAGTTTTGTCCCGAAAGTTGTTTCCATCCTCTGAGCTGTCAGTTTCACCTAACCCAACCCCTTTTTCCTGAATGTTCTAAGTCAATCTTTCCCTGGGCCAATCCCTGCCAAAACCCATCCCGGCGATGCCCTTAATCCACGATGTCCCATTGGCCTACGTGACTTGTTTTCTTCCCACTGNCCAGAGGGACATGGGGAAGGGATTGCAAATGTACCATTGTTGTAGTTTGTCTGAATTCCATTGTTAATGGACTGTTCTGTATCCCCCTGATGTAATAGTTTTGTCCCGAAAGTTGTTTCCATCCTCTGAGCTGTCAGTTTCACCTAACCCAACCCCTTTTTCCTGAATGTTCTAAGTCAATCTTTCCCTGGGCCAATCCCTGCCAAAACCCATCCCGGCGATGCCCTTAATCCACGATGTCCCATTGGCCTACGTGACTTGTTTTCTTCCCACTGTTTTCCCATTGGTTCTTGAAGTATGAAACTTCTCCTTGTTCTCATCCTACACCTTCTCCCTATTGGTTAAAATTTGTTACTTGCCCCTTGGACCTCCCCCATTTATAATCGGCTGCACACGGTATTCAGGATCCTTTCTGTCACTGTTCAGAAGAATAAACCTTCTGGATTACAGAGGACCTCCCTCTCATTCCTTGCCCCCAGCCTGTGCCAATCTAAAGACGTTTGTGCTGTAGAGCACAAAGCCCTCTAAGGCCCTCTAAGCCCTCACGTAGAGCCCTCTAAGCCGCATCTCTTGTTGGCTGCTCCAGAGATGTGTCCCACTCACGGCGCTGTGCTGTGGTGGCTGAACTGGCTAAAAGACTCCAGCACAGCATCATGCCATGTTCAGGAAGCAGCCAGGAGAAGATGGAGGAAAGCCTTGTGTCTGGGAGGACTTGCCTGGCCATCAGTTCACATCTCACATGGGATAGGCAGTCAGCAGGGGAACACCGAAGACACTGTACCCCACAGACACTCTCCCGTCTGATGGCAAAAGGTGTCCAGCAATGGACTGCAGAGGGACATTGGACTGGGCCAATGGTCCCTTATCAGCAGGCAGACTTTGCGAGGAGCCGGGGACATAAAAAGAAACTGCATTATGAGCCTTGGAGACTTTTTGGGGGCTATTCTGCCCTTTGTCTTTTGACTCTTTAGGAGCTTTTCGAACTTGCTTTTGGAGTCCTGCCTTTTGCTTCTCCTGCCCTCCTGCCCTCCTTGCTGGCTCCTGATGGCCCTCGCATCTGTCCTGCCTCCCTGTGTCCCTGACCAGTGCCCTGCCTGCTCTGCCTGTGTCCCTGCCCTAGTCACCTGCGTCCTACCCTGCCCGCCTCCAAGCCTGCCCACCGCTCATCCTCACTGCAACCCTGTCCAGGCTCCTGGACCTCCTGCCTGAGCGCCCCTCACTCACCTCACGTCTGGTCCCTGTCACCATGGGAGCTGTGCACAGGCAGGCAGAGTGCAGAGCCCTGCTTCTTGGATGTCAATGACATTCCCTGACCTCTGGTGGAAACGTCCTCTTTTCCTTCTGTCTCCCCTCTCCATCTCTTCCATTTTTCATCCTTTTGCTCTGTCTTCTCTAGCTCTCTGTCTTGGGGTTATTCTATTCCATCTGTTAGGGGAGATGCTTTTCTTTACTCTTGTATCTCAAGGGAGGGAGGGGCAGATGCCTTCTGATAATGGGCCAGCCATTACAATCAGATGAGCCATTGTTTCTTATCTCTTTCTCCTTTCCACTCCCATTTCTCCCTTTTCACTCCCATTTCTCCCTTTTTCACCCCCATTTCTCCCTTTTCACTTCCTTTTCGGGAGCGATATCTTTTGCTAATGAGCCTTTGAGGCTCACCTGTGACATGACACATTACATCATCCCGCTGTGAGATGCTCCACTCAGTGGAGGAGGAGCCAACTGTTCCTACATAGACAAAAACTGAGACCTCAGAGCAAAAAGGTAGCCTTCCACTGGAAGACAGAGGAGTCTCCTTCTCCACTGGACCCCCAGAGGAAGACCAGGCACATCTCACTACCACGGGACTTTCTTCAGGATCATCTCTACTCCACAGAACTGTATCTGTTACTCCAGGAGGATTTATTTGGACTACTTCCAACACCCTAACCAACAGGGTGTCTGGTCATATCCCTGACTCTGTCAGGGTCTTCAAGGACTTTTGTTTGTTTACTTGGTTGTTTTTTTGTACTATTACATTTGTATTTTCTGGTTAATATTCTTAGTAAAGAATTGCTATTCCTATTCCTAAATCTTTGCCTGAAAGCCCTTAATTGCAAAATTATAATAATTTGGCGGGAAAGGGGGTTTACATTCTCAATTTCAAGGTAAGCTCTGGCTTTTCCTGGAAGACACCTGTCCAAAATCAGGACACCCTCTTTAGTGGGACAACTCCTTTTTATTTTGTCTTTTTGTTACCAATAAATGGTTCTCAGATACATTTGCCTCGTTTGGCTTAATTCCATTCCTGATCATCTATTTTTGAAAGAACTCCTCACTGTTTCCCACACTGGAACGTGACACCTAGTAAAATCAACTACGAAAACACAAACCACTGCTCCTTTCTAGAAAAATGTGATGGGATAATTTTATAATAGCGGATCAGGAAATGTTGATACATTACTAGCCTTGAAGAATAATAAGACTCTTCCCCAGTCTTCTTTTCCCTTGCTTTGGTGTGTCTGTATCAGACCATAAAATGAATCTAGAAAAAAACAAGTTCAACAAGGAAATCTTGGGAAAAGAGGAAAGCAAAATGGAATTATTTTCTGTAATAAAGGTGAAAGATAATTCCCATCTGTTTGTTTTTGTGCAGTTAAAATTTGTAGAAGATACTTTTTGAATATAAAGAAAGCTGGTTTTCTGAGGCCACCTGGAAATGGTCCTTTTGATCTTCTGCTACAAACTGCTACACTTTACCTTGCAAAAGACTGTTTATGTGATATTTTAATTTCTATTTTAAAGGAAAAAGTTACCTATTTTTAGCTAAGCTTTTTGTAATTACTGATTGAATAGAAAGAACAGTTATTTTTGGGTTTGTTTGTTTTCTCTAGTTCTTTCCCCACAGGAAAAAAAAAAAAAAGAAATTAAACTCTGCGACTCCTTATCCTTTCATATTTTTTGTAACATGTGCCCTCTTTAATTACATGTCCTTGTCAAGGATGGGTCTAAAATATCTGTCTTGCTTCACAAATATTTTTTTGCTGCCTGTCATGTTATTGTGCCTGAGAATTTGTAAAACTTTCATAAAAGGTTGCCAAGTGCCTTAAAATCCTGCAAAATAAATAAATACATACATACCTACATACATAAAACCAGAAAAAAAAATTCATGCAAAAGAAATAATAAATATGTCAAGTCTNTTTGGCCTTTTCTAGGCATAAGTTTCTCAGGAATCTTCCCAGCCCCATTTAAAAAAAAAAAAAAAATCTGTTATTATCACACTATAGCAGTCATTGGCTAGCAGAGCTGAATAATGCCGGCAATCTATCATGTTTTAGACTTGATTTTCAGGCTAGCAAGAGCTAGCCTTAAAATGGGGAATAAAGTGGGGAATAAAGTCTTCAGTGAGAAGGAATAATATAGAGCTCAAAGTAGGTTTAGAAAGATCAAAGGAGCCATTTTTGGGCCAGCATTCAAACAGTGGGGAGGGAAATATGGTGTTCTTAATTCTCCCAGATATTGTGGGAAAAGCCAGTGAAGGGATTTATAACGCAAAGCAAAAATCTTAAAATCAATAGGTTGCTTTACTGGTATTCACAGTTGTGCCTGTAAAGCATAGGGTAGAAAGGTTAATTAATCCATTTAGAAGTCTGTATTTTGAATTAATTTGAAGTTTTCTACAATAAGACCAGTCTACAAATCTCTGTTTGGGAGATAGAAACAGGTACCCATAGCTTTGAACTGGTACACAAGTGGATCAATTGCTATGTAGAAATCTGCTTTTAATAACAGTCAGAAAACTTTGGTGATATTATTTAAGTGCTTTTGTATGTCAGAATAGATCAGATATGTATTATCAGTCTAATATAACACTTCAGAATTACACTGATTTGAAACAAAATAAAAACCAAAATAGAAGACCAGGAAAATACTTTCATGTTAATGTTAAGCATTTCAGCCATTTCTTAAGTGCAAGAAAGTATTTTACAATTTATAAGTGCACCAGAAATAATGTATATTTGTATAATTCATTGACATGATATATACTTGTATTTATGTTTTTCTAATATATTTTTAGCAATGGGCAGAAACTGATGCATGAAGGTCCACCCAAACCTGAGGCAGAACTTTATGGTGGATGACTGTTCACTGGAACAGATTGTCCAGAGAGGTTGTGGAATCTGCTTCACCAGAGAGACTGGTCTGGACACAATCCTGTGCCACGTGCTCTGGAATGGTCCTGCTTGAGCAAGGAGGCTGGACCAGATGACCCACTGTGGTCCTGTCCAACCTGATCCATCCTGTGATTCTGTGATCTTAAAATTCCTAATAAACTAAAAATATACCAACAAAGGTTATATTCAAATAGCCACTGAGGAACCTTTGCATTAATCACACTCAAGGGAGCAATAACCATAGTTTGATAATAATAATGCTATTCAGTTACTGTTTACATTCTGCCTGAATAGATCAAGGATGTAGTATGTCACTTCTCCAGGTGACTAGAAGTATTTCAAGCCTTGTTTTACCACACTGGAGAGATGGATTTTCTACCATCTGCTAAGATGTTTCTGAGCAGAGCATCCTTATCCATTTATGAAAAAGGGACTCTTTTTCATACAAATAAGCATTTTAGAGGGAGACATGGCAGTCCAAGTCTGATACTGTGCACTAAGAAACACGGTGAGATGCAGAATCTGTCTTTTTATTTGTTAGTATGTACACATTCATAGAAAAGCAGGAGGTGAATTAGACTGTGTGAAAGATTGAAATTTTAATGATTAATGATCCAAAGAATTGGCCATTTGCAAAGCAGAGGGTGTTTTACTGATGATGGGCAAGGTAATAGCCCAGGTGCAGTGGGTGTGAGCACCAGAGGATGGCTACGGCAAATCAACATCTTCTTTCCATTCCAAACAAACTGTTGTAAAATAAACCCTACATATATATATTTGTATATACTGACCACTCAGTTTTAGTTCATTGTAATCTGCCCCAAAGGATCTATTAACAAAAATCTGAGCTACCTTCATCTTCAGGGGAGGGTCATAACTGATAGTCTGGTTACCTTCCTGAAAGTATCAAGAGAGAGGGTAATCCAGCACTGCTGTTTAACATGAACAACCAGAAAATCAGGAAATAAGGGGAGATAACACAGGAAATTTCAATCTGGGAAAAAAAAAAAAAAAAAAAAAAAAAAAAAAAAAAAAAAAAAAAAATCTTTGTTTTAGTGGCGAGGCACTGTGTTCCATTCCAGGAAAAGTGAAGTTTTCGCTGGGGGTTTCAAGAAAATATTTCTGAAAATACTCCCAGACTCACTAAACAATTGGTTAGGGAGCAATTAGTACAAGGGAAAGAGTATAGCTGCTCTATTTTATAGGCTAAATCCTGGCCATGCCATTTCAAAAATTTCTTCAGCCCTCAGTTTTTGTTAATCATACTGAAAAGTACCCAGGAGGAATTTAAAAGGCCCTGTGAAAATCTTAAATTTCTTTTGTGTGTGCATGTATGAATGTTAAAAAATATGTAGCTGTATTAGTTCAGGCTTCCTTCCCTTCCTGCTCATTCTCTGCTATATGAAATATCTAATGTCAGCTTCTTCAAGATTTTGTTAATTTTCTGCTTGATTTTTCCTTTAAAAAATGACAGTGTTATCCCAGGCTGCTCTTGTAAAAGTAAAGATTTTTTTTCCTGCTGTTCAGATAAATTACAAATTTGAATGAATTTATTTACTGAGTGAACAAGAAAAAATATGTTGAGAATTTGGTTTTTGCAAACAGAAAGAACCACTTTTGGTTTTTGTATTGTCTGTGGTAGGATACGCTCTTTCTAATGGACAGGTTTTCCATTCCTGCATAAAATCACAATGAAATGCTTTGTAAAGAATTTCTCTGAGGAGGTCAAAATAGATGTATTCTCCAAAATAGCTGTCAAATGCAAAAATAATGTCTGCAATATGTCATGGCAGTCCTTGGATTTTCCTAGGCTGCACAGCTGTTGCTCCATACTGTTTTTAGAGGGCTTGACTAGGGTAAATAAATTACTTTATATTTCACTATAGTCTTCCACTCTCTATCTTGATGTTTACATGAATTATGGAATAGAAAAAGACAAGGCAGTGGCTTTTGCACATACAATTTTGAAATGATTATTTTGTTCTGCTTCGGAAGTAGAATGAATGAGGGTTGAAAGTCAATAAAGCAGAATGAGCAAAACAAACAAAAAACCCCCTCCATATTTCTTAAAGGCTTCCAGTTCCATTTATGTGTGAAGCTCTCTTAGTCCTAATGAACTCAATACAGATGTAAGCATCAGTATAAGCCAGAGGAGCAAAATTATTATCAGGATGGTGGACATGGTCACCTGCACTGCCAGTGCCGTGCAACTGAACCTGTCCAAAACACAGCAAACAAATCATTCTCATGCATCTCTCAGAGCATGCAGACAGCAAGCACAGAGGTCAGAGAGCAGGGAAATCTGCTTATTGTCTGGATCAAAACGAACAGCAAGCAAATACTTGCAGAATTCAACTTCCCAAGCACTTGGTCAAGACTGGTATTTTGTTTGGAAGATAAGAGAGATCAGCAAACTCTCCAAATTTTCTGGAACTAAAAAAACCCCAACATTTTGTTTTACACTTAGCAGAAAGTGATGTAGAGAAGTGAGAACTCCAGATAGATCAGTTTGGAAAAACACATTGTTCTGTTTTCTCTAAGGAACATATAAAAAATTGTTAGCATATTATATTGCAAGGGGTGCAGAAAATAGTTACTAACAGAAATAATTCTCACACCTTGTAGCTGTTATTATTAGAAAAATCTTGGAGTACAAAGTGTTATGCTCTCTTTTTAGTTTTCATTGTTTTCATTTCTACAGAAAGACTATAGCCTCTGTATTTCATTTATTCTTTATATTGTTTGCTTGGATTTTCAAGGAGATAACTGGAGTAACTGTACAAGGTAGAATTTTCTTCCTCATTGGTAGCATGAAGCAGAAACTGAAATGTCAACACATTTGGTTTTATGTTGACAGAACAATACCACACATAGTTCTCAATATGTACTGTTTTCTGCTTTACTACCAGTTTGAGTATAGAAGTCATACCGTAGGAATAGCTCAGGCTTAACATTCAGGCTACTATTCTGTTTTCTGTACTACTGTTTTCCTGTAACTTTATGTTGCTTCCTGCAAATGTAAACTGTTGGCATATTTCTAAATTCTTCCCCTTGCTTCCAAACCTTACAAACCAAACCAGTCAAGGGACTGGTTTCCATTAAAATGAAAACATATTTAATTACCTTCTCACTTGGCACAGAGCCTTAGAAAAGATGTAGTAGCCACCTTAACAGGTTATCAGCATCATCTTCTGTTTCTTATAACAGACTTCAAAACCTTTCCAAAGACTGTAAATAAGCCTAACATTTTTTATTTTCTTCCTTCCAAAATTCTGTTTCACTAAATGGATGTCCCCACTTTTGCAGATACAGGACAAACTCTCCACCTTCATATGCAAAAATGGCTCTAGTATGGATGTATGCAATAGTTTCACGTTTGCCGAATTCTGTTTACCAAATTCAGTGTTGTGGTTTAAGTGTCTTTTTTGCTGTGAGATAGAATTAGGAGAAAAAGGCCAGCAGGCCCAAACTTAAAGGAACAAAGATAGATTTATTAACACACGCTAAAAGAAGAAAATAAGAATCAAAATGAATCTTTCAAAACACTCCTCCTCCTCCAAAGTGTTCACTTTCCCACAAACAATGTAAAGAGACAAAAATCAGAACTCTAGGTCAGTACCACCTATAAAATTGTCTTTCATTTAGTCTTTTTAGAGAGAAAAACCTCTCCTAATTTGTTCTGGTGACTTTCCACAAGAAGAACAGTCTGCTTCTGGCTTTTAACTTTCACAACAGCAGCCGCCCAGGAACTTCTGTGGACCTCCCATATGACATAGCCTTCCCGTGACTATGTATGGGCCGTGGACTTATACATACTAGGGTGTCATTTTAAAAATGGACAGTTCAAACGCAAAAATGGACAGTTCACTTCTTCACTGGCACAGAGGACTTCTTATCTCCCTCTGTTCAAACATCTCATGGGATCACAGGATCACAGATTCTAATTCAATATTCACTCAGTCAATCACAAATACCTTCACTCAAATCCAAAAATCTGAACAATCAATTTCCCCAAATCATATTGTCCACGATTTAAAGGAATATTCTAGCATGTTCATATTGCAGACTGTTACTGCAACTGATAGGAGATTTTCAGCCTAGAATACCAAGGCATCTTCTCTATCTCCTCATCACTTAGGGTACAACTTCTCTTTCATTGACCTTGGTATCTTCATACTGTCTCTTTAAATATCTCCCATTCTGATCTTTTCTCTCCCTCAAAGAAGGGTTAGGCTTTGGAAGTTTGGTCTGCTGGCAGGAAAGAGTTCAAACTTGCCCAGGGCCTGTGGTGGTCACATGATGTCTGCCGGCAGCAGCCTCTCAGGCCTCTCAGAGCAGCCAGGCTTCTCCCCCTCCTTTTCCTCTCTGCCCAGGAGTCCCCAGAGGGGCAGGGGGCGTCCTGCCCACCCCCGGTCTCATGGGGTGGGCCCAGCCTGGCTGTCAGCAGAGGCAGAGCCCGGCCAGGCTGCACGCAGGCCCTGGGAGGGACCCGCGGTGCTGTGGGGCCGGCCGGCGGAGCCTAGAGCTGCTATTAGGGGCTCAGCAGACATCTCCCTTGGGGCTGGCTGGGGTGGGGAAGGTAGGCTTTAAAGTTAGCCAGATGTTAAGCTGCAGGCTCCCCTTTCCCTGCCGGGAGCTGAGCGGGCCCATGGGCATGGCCGGGCTCATGGGCATGGCCGGGCCCAGGCCAGCTCTCCCCCGGCAGCGAGGAATGGCAGGGGCCTAGCCGGCCTGGGCTGCTCCTCGGAGGGGCCTCAGGGGGCCGGTGTTACCTGCTGGCAAGCCAGAAGGGAAAGGGCCGGCTCAAAGACAGTCTCAGCTTCTTATGTGTATTCACTAAGTCGCATCCAGCTTCCTCAGTGGTTAAACAATATGTCAGTATCTAAAAATTGGCCTCTGATATGTGCCTGTCCCTTCCACAGGAAATTAACAGGTCCTTAAAGGGAATATTTCTCTTTAATGAAAACCAAACTCTGTTAACCCATGACAATGTAGTAGTGAAATAATCTGATTCCTGAGATCTGAGACAGTAAAGCTGTTTATGGAATTACATGTGTAAGGGCAGTATTTTCTGCACTTCACCATACCATTTATAAGCAGAAACATTAACTTCATTTTGTAACTGGGAAATATCTGCTTACTTTTCTGATGGACAAAATCCAGCTCTGTTCCAGAATACAAATACTCTGAAAGTCATCAGACTCTTGAGATGGACCTACATCAGCATTTTCATCATCCTCCTCTTTCTCCTCTTCATTGCTATTGCCACGCCAACTTCTTCAAGTAGCTACCTAACCCCAAACCAGGTTTATCTTTTCAGTAGCATATTCACATGATGAAAATACAGAACACGCTTTCCTATGTTGCTTTCCAGCTTTTCTTTTACAGAAGTTGATAAGCAGCCCCACCCTGAGGTGTCCCAGCCCCAGCAGAATTCTCAGAATGAAGTTTTGGAAAATTTATCATCAATTGAATATTTTCATGAGTAATTTCATAATGAGGTTTCTCTGTTTTAGTTTTAGTTTTAGTTTTTTAGTTTCAGTTTTAGTTTTAGTTTTAGCTTTAGTTTTAGTTTTAGTTTCGATGGGTTTTTTTGTTTTGTTTTTTCCTTTTGAAGCCTGGGACCAGTGTTGAATCCCAGGATAAGAGTACAGAAAGGGAAATGCTTACTGCAAGGATGAAGCGAACTGATGTATAACTGCTGCCTCATAAAAACATTGCAGCCAGCCAGTGCGAGGATTCTGAGGGAGATACCCTGACTGTCTGGTTGTGCTACACAAGTCCTCCAGAGGCTGCTGCTTTCTGTGTGCTTTCACTGAAGATGAGCATTGTTCTGGTCAGCGACTGCAGACATCAAACAGATAAACAAAATTTAGTCACAGAGAGAAGCTGGCCTGAACTATGGTTTCAAAGGTGGCACTCATCTCATGTTCTTGAGCCATCTGAAAATTGGGACACTGGATTAAGTAAGTTATAGTTGGCAGAAAATGAGTGAACTAAACCAGACATATAGAATGATCCACATGTGGGACAGCCTGATTTTTTCAATGACAGCCTAAAATTAGACAGTCAAGCTAAATCTGTAAGATACATAGAAAATAAGATAGTTTCTTAAATATCTGAAAAACTAATAAAGCCCATAAAAATATTAAAAAAATATATATGCAACTGCCTAGTATTCAAATTAGTGTTTTATATGAACAAACTAACACATTTGCTTTGGAGAAAAAGTATTTTTAATTCTAAATTATTGTTACTATATCTAATTGTAATTCCTAAAGCTTTTAATTTACATCTTTAAACTTGAAAAGTAAAATAAAGAATAACTTTCTATGCATCAGAGGCATTAGCAGTTTGGTAGATACGATTCTACTTATGGGCTTGGGAATGGAAAAAAATGACTGGTCAAGATCACATCTAACCTTATTTTTTTAACACTATTTTGAGCAAGAGGTACGTAAAAAATTTCCTGTCCTCTCCTTCACCCTTCCCCTTCTTCTCTAAAAATTCATATTCCTAAAATGTGTTTTTCCGGTACCTAGAGTCTATGGTAGATATTGAAGCTCAAAAGGTTGGACAAACAATGGAAGAGTCAAGAGTTAAATAAGGATAAGAAATTAATAATAGACTCTCAAACAGAGGATGAATGGACAAGCCATTTCAGATACTGTTTTCACTAAGCAAACATCTAGGCACTGTTTGGTGTACCACATTGATTGGGATTAGAAGTCAAGGTGATCTGACTGAGCTACAGTTAACAGCTAATAGCAATCATTCATATTCACTGTGATGGGAGGAACAGATGAAACATCAGAATCCAAAAGAAGCTACTTGAAAGTATCTTGTGTATGTCTTTGACCTCTATGTAATAGTAAGTGGAGAATCCACAGTGACATAATTAGATATCAAATAATCACATTCAGTTACTGTTTACAAGAGTCAGTAGTGAACACACTCTGCTGCCTGCATAGAGTCTGACAGCTTTAGCACTTCTTATCTAGCCCTCTGTTACTGACTTGCAATGTGAGGTTTTAGAGATGGAAGAGATACTGCCTGGATCGTCTAATTTGTCTGCACTCATTACAAATTTCTTTTCCAGCCTCTAAAAGCACTCAGTCCTTTATAAAAAGGGAATCTTTGAAGCACTGAGGCTTATCAAGGAGACTAAAGGAGACTAAAGCAACATCCCTCAGTAATTGTAAGCCTTCAGTCCTGTAGCCTTCCCTTTAAACTGACCAGTAGATCTCATTCTTGCTCAGATAAGGAATTAATGAATATACATTTCTATTTTTCAACAGTGTGGTTCCATCTGTTTTCTTTTGTACGTATTTATATAATTATATTACATAAATTATAGTTCATTTTTATGTATGACTTTTAATTAATATTGGATACATTTCTATATAAATGGAAGTTTAAATACAAATATAAAGTTGTATCTTGGTATGCGGGATCTTTTTTTTTTTTTTTTCNAGAGTGCTTCAAATGTTGCACATTTTCATGGAGACATCACTTGAGTTCAATTGAGGATTTCTGTCTGTATGATTGCATAGCACGTATAAATCCAGCTCTAAACTGCTTCCTGCCATTTTTATCCATTCAGTTAATGGGACAGGTGGTGAAAATTAGCCTGTTGTAGCTATAGTCAAATCCTGTCTTGACTAAAGAGAACCTGGCAGAATTGAGCTGGAGATCAGAAGAAGAGAGATTTAAAGTGGACTCAGAGGATGAGATTTATTTTAAGGTCTGCCTTAAAAAAAGAACAGGTGTTAGTAATTTGCAACAAAAAATTTCATACTTTATACACACATTCCCAAATCTTGTACCCAGTAACTTAAACTTTTAAACTTGCTGCAAAAAGTGTGTTATCTGTTAAAGTAATTTTTGTCATAATTATTGCATTTAGGAATTTCTCTGATAATAAGATTTAAATGGTTAACAGAATAATAAGGACTTAAAATTTCTGGTGCACTTGAAAAAATCCTCTAATAACTTCACACAGTTAAAGTTATAAAATACTTTTTAATACAAACTTGCTTGAGAATCAATGTTTTTATAAAGTCTAGAAAGTCACTTTGCTCCTCTTCCCCCAAGAGAATGATGAATGAAAAGTCCCTTTGAATTCTGCTCTTTTGTGTTCCTTATCACCAATCACCAAATGAAGGCAATCCAAATTAGCTATTCATGAACAGCTATTCATGAAGTGTTCCTAAACAAACATATGTGAAAACATTTCTTATTCTAGAATAATTGTACTTTATTTTGACTTAAAATAACCTGCCTTTCATCTAAATGGGAACAAATCACTTATGCTGAAATGAAGCCCATGGCTTGGACTGTTTGTAAAATACTATTGAGCTTTACAATTTAGTGGGGAACATTTTTGAACATAAATATGTTAATATTGCAATAGCTGTATGTGGTGTATTAGCCTAATAGCAAACAGATTCAAAGCAGTGAAAAGGTTCAAAACTGTAGAGCAGTTATAGCATACACAGTTTCTAATCAATGTAAACTGTGGTCCAGAAATGGTAGTCAGAATGCAAAAGAAAGGAAAAAGAACAAGAACAGTCTTTAAATCAAGACACTCCATTTGGCACATTTTCCAGACCTTAACCTAGTGAAGTCAATGAATGTCTGTAAAAGGAATGCCAAAACCATAATGTTTGTCATACAACATTAATTGAGAATGTATTGAACATACCACAAGATTCCTTTCATAGTCTGGCTTTTAAACTGTAATTTCAAACAACCAAGATGAACTAAAACCATCAGTTTTCATGTTCACATCATTACTAGTGGCTAAGAAAAAGGGCAATACTTCTTAAGTCACTCATAGACCTCCAGATCAATGATTTCCTTTTATCCAATGTGGAATGGTTATCAGTACTTTTAAGAGAAAACATTAAAAATTAATTAAACATTAAAAATATCTGAACAACAGAAATACATGAACTTTACTTATTCTAGGGTGTCAAAATTCAAATAGATGGCTTACTAATTTCTAAAGTTCTCTCACATTAACCATTTTTGTTACTAGTCCACTTAGCAAAAGAAAGTCTGTGAAGTTGAGATTATTTTCTTGAAAATAAAATAGTAATAGAGAAAGGCCTTATTTTCAGAAAGCAAAATCACTTTTATTTGCATAATCATCCCTTTAGGTAGTTAGCTATTACTTCTAACAGTGNATCTCATATTTTAAATGCTAGTTTGGATATTCTGGAGTTATGGTCAGGATGCAATGCTGAAGAATGACTCCTTACTCATGTCCAACTTTTCAGCAATGACTCCTGAAAGGTGGTTTATGTTTTGCCCTTTGTTTGTCTGATTTGTTCTAAAAAAATGCAATGAGAATGGGAAGGAAGGAAGGAAGG
>VYZR01014235.1:34598-45104 GCA_013400675.1 Oxylabes madagascariensis
AAAGGAAAAGAATTTTCTGTCAACCAAATTTGGCAACAGAGTCACTATAAATCTCTGTTCAGAAGCATAGTTCTGACTAAAAAAGGAAAGTAAAACACCACATCATTCAACTTTTCATATTTCTCTGTAAATTATTAATAAATTGAGGAGATACAGGTCTTCATCCTCATATTTTCAAGCAGTATGGAAAGGATTTTAAAAGATTTAAACATTCTTGAGAAATATTTTTCTCACTGTCTGTAAGTATAAAAAGGCATTTGACAGAGTGAATGATGTTTATGAGCAACGTTAGACAAATACATATATATAAAAAATCCTATGTATAGTTATTCTATTGAAATCACTTAAAAATTTCTTAATATGTAAGTTATATTCCCCCCTACCAGCTTTTTCCTATCTCAATCAGTCATGATAGTCTCTTTATTAATTTGGGGTTTAGAACTACATTTCTTTTTAAGGGAAAAAAAAAGTATATTACAATCATAGAATATCCTGAGTTTTAAGGGGCCCACAAGGATGATTGAAGTCCAACACCTTGTCCTAAACAGACAAGCTCAAGAATTGCACCATGTGCCTGAGAGTATTGTGATGAAGAAAAAATAGATATGGCAAAAATTTCTTTATTTTTCCTGAAAAAACCAAAAACACCCCAAAAACAAACAAACAAACAAACAAACAAAACCAACAAAAAACAACAACAACAACAACAAACCCACAAAAATCAATAAAAATACCTTTTCATGTATTCCAGGAAAGACACAATAGTCTGTTCCAGACAGGTGGTTCCTTGTTGGATTGATTAGAATTTCAATTCCTACATATGATATAAAGATAATACTGATTTTTGTGTACTACTGAATTAATAAGCAAAAATCTTAAAGTACTGTTTTACTATTATCAGCAGTCATGAGATCTTTGGAACTAAGTAGTTTTCTGCAATTAATTCTATGAGATATGCAGGAATCTCCTTAATAAACACTCAAAATTATTATGAAAGACAATATTTACCCCCTTGTACTACTGCTGTGAAACAGCATAATAAATTGGAACAGGTTGCAGTTCACTAGGTGAGGTAGACTGAAAATCCATTAGATTAATTACTTCTCATAAGTATAATTATATTTACAGTATGCTACATTTCTAGATGTCTAATGGGCTTCAGAGAAGTGCAAGATATAATTAAAAACTTTATCTGTGAAGGCAAATCACTAAGCTTAAAAAGAAAATTTCTTCCCGCTAAGACAGGAAACAGCAGGCTTCACTTTCCCTAATTTGTAACTATGTTATCTAAATAAAGAACTCACGTTCTGCAAACCATAGCTAACACTGAAAACACACCATGGTTTAACAGTGAAAAATATGTGTTTGAGAAAATCTATAATCCTTTAAAATGGATGCTTTCTTAGTGGATCTAAGCTGAGGATGTTATTGTTGTTAATATCAGGTAAATATCCGGTTCAGCAGTTTCAGCCAACAGAAAATGCAATGTCATATGTTACTGAATTTGTATATATTGAGCAGTCATGAAGAGTAGATAGACTTGCATTGAATGACAAAATATAAATTTTATTAATCCTGAAAATTGATTTCAAACATCATAAGGATATAAAACAGAACCAGAAGGAAGATTGAGAAGTCAACTACAGAAGTAGTTTTACTCTGCCTTAAGGTGGATGTCTAAAAGTTCATAATCTGAATTACATATGCTAAAATCTCCTTGTTATTAGCAGAATGAAATTGATACTTACAATGTATTAGACTCTAAGAGAAAAAAAAGCCGAAACAGGTATATGGCATGTATGTATCTCCATCTCATTAAACCTCTTTCTCCCAAGGGTGATTGTATAATATGTTTTGGATATGTAAAATCAAACAAGATGAAGCTCACCTCTAAAAGTCGTATGCTATCATATTGTTGACAAAGTATTTCAGAATCTCTTTTGTCATATAATTGTCTAAGCCTTCTTTAAAAAATGGTAATTTCTTTCTAACTTGTAATGATGATATAATGCTGCCAGTAGCGTTTTACTTCAGACAAATCCATTTTCTTTCTTCAGCTCCATCCCCTGGGAAATACAGTTTCAAGATTCTAGTGTACTCAGATGCAATTGCACATAAAAACCTTGAAATAGTTCTCATAAATCCCTTTTATAATCTTTTTAGTTTCCCATTTACACTATTTTTTCATAACTTCTAACCTATTGTCCTTAGAGTGTGCAGTTCTCCCATGTTACATATCTGATAGATCTAATTCCCTGGACAAAGCTGGAGTTCAGCTCACCAGATCTGCACTGAGAGAGAGAGAACAGTGACACAGGATTATATCATCTCTACCCTCACTTGATTTTTGTCATATTTTAGGTGATACTTTCCCTGAAAACACAGTGGAGTTACTGCTTTTTTCTATATAAATGGGACAGGACACAGGAAAGCCTTATTTTCAGTTGTGGCAGATTGTTCTAAAAGCCAATGCACACTGTTGTGTATGGATATACATCTAAATCTTGGGACCTTAGAGCATTTACAATCTCCAGAAAAAAAAGTGACCATACACTTTCCTAGACTGGGCAAATGAAATCTTAATGCTTTACAATTCAGATCTTGGAACTCGAATAACAAAAATAAAAAAGAAAAACGAGAATAACCTAGGGAGCAGGATTATTCAAAGTCTCACGCTGAGACCTAGAATCTTACATCTCATCATGCAAAAACAATCTTTAATCAACATACTCTTTTTCAAAGACATTCATAAATGCAGTGACATTTCTGAATGTAATCCATGTAATCTTATATTTTAAATTGACCACAACTAAAGCTTAGATCTCATCCAGAGACTTGCAGTTGCATAGTTACTTTTCTTTTTATTCACTTTTCAGTTAGATTCTTCCTTTACAGAATATTGTTTTGAAAGAAAGTTGGAGAGGAAGCATTTATTGTGGAAAAATAATCTAGAATAGAGGAAACTTCTTATTTTCTTCCTTTTTTTATAATACAAATAATTAACTTATGACTGAAAACAAGGAGATTGAGGGGGGAAAAAAAGAAAAGAAAAGAAAAGAAAAGAAAAGAAAAGAAAAGAAAAGAAAAGAAAAGAAAAGAAAAGAAAANGCCTGACCGTCCTCTCTCCGATGCCGAGAGCAAGAGAGCGAAGCTGCCCCCAGCACTGTCCTTTTCCTGCCCCAAAAACTCGCGTTATCTCCCCCCTCCAAGAGAAACTCCCAGAGACAAAAAGAGGTGTAGCCAGGTGCTGCCAAACTCCTTTGGCCCCTTTTGTTCTCTTAAGTACCTATTCAAGAGGAGCAGAAGATGTTCCTCTACCTTAAGTACGCAGTAGTTGTGGAAAAAAATTCTATAAGGAAAAAAAAATCTAACCCCCAACACAAACAAGCCCCAAAAACCACAACAAAAAACCCAACAACAACAGCAACAACAAAACCTCACCAGAGCAAACAAACAAAAAAAATCCCAAAACCCCAAACCAACCAACCAACAAACCAACCAACAAACCAACCAACCAACCAACAAAAAGTTAACCCCCCAACAGCTCAATTCAGGTGGCTTTTATTTATAAACTTTTTACTTCTCATTACTCTCTTTTTTAAGTTATTATAACATTCTTTTTTTTTGAGAAATAACCAGGCTATTCTATTGTTTAGAGCTGCTGAATATGTTTTATTCTGAAAATAAACTTATCAATTTAATTAAACTAGAGACAAAGCAGGCCATTGATGCTGCTCCTTCTCATAAAACTGCCTGTTAGTAGCAGTTTAAATTGACAAGCAATTGACCTCCTTGTGTCCCTCTCAGGAAAAATGTGAAAACTGACTTAATCAGGTTAAGATATGCAATCATATTGATGTGAGGCTATGATTTAGCATCTGATTGCACATGAATGTCAGATGCATTTAGGATAAGCATCAAAAAATGAAAGATACAGAAAAAGAGCATTCTTCACATAAAAAAAAATTTGTAACTCTTTTTAGATTTCTTTTATGCAACTATATTTTATTTTTGCAACCATTTTCTTCTCTTATATCTTGAACTTATATCTAGGTCCTATTTCTTTCAGAATTCTCAGGTGTTATGTCATTGCTGACATTTGATTTGTAGGAATAATTCAGAAAATTCTGAAAGATGTCCTGTTTTATACCAGCTCCAGAAAAATCAATTAATAGCAGTGCCATGGACCAATTGATATAGATTTAGAACTTTAATGAGCCTTTTTGAAAAGGAAAAAATGTAAAAATAATGTCTTTTATTCTTTTGGTGCCTTGTATCCTTAAATATATTTAAAGCATGCTCTCCTCCAAGCAAAATTAAGGAATATATACTAATAATGAATTGGATTTCTTAGCTTGTGGGGTCTGTTGCTCTTGAGAATACCTTCTTTTCAATAATAAGGAACATTTAATAAGGAACCAATGCTGGCATGTTCATTCCACATTTATGTCTTGGTATTCCAATTTATAATGCTTTACTTTGAGAAGTCATTTTTGGCATTTGAAGATGGTTAACTACATCCACTGCCCTTATCCGCTATTTGGATGATCTTGTCATAGAAGGATATTAAATTGGTTACAAAAGACTTTGTTTTTGTGAATCCAGGTTGACTGTACCTGACGATTGCATTATTCTTTAAATGTGTTTCAGTAGCACTCGGCACAAATCTTCATCATTTTTCCAGGAACTGGGATTAGGCTAACAGGCCTGTAATCCCCTTAGTCTTCCCTCACACCCTTTTTGTAGACTGGAACAACATTGACCAGATTCTAGTCATCAGGACCTCCACAGGCTCCCAAAAACTTTGGTAGATGATCAAGAGGGGTCCAGACATGACAGCTGCTATCTCTTGCAGTGCTCAGGATTGAATCCCGTCAGTCCCCATGTGTCGCCCTGATGCAGCCTTCTGAGAAATTGCTTTGTATTCTTATCAAGATCTTTCCCACATTCTAAGTGTCAACAAGAGGTTTGTTTTCATATTTTCATGGAGGAGGAGAGAGTTGACTGACCGTTGACCTGGCCAGTAGGTGAGAGAGGTGGCAACTCTCACCTCCAATCCATGGATCCCTTTGGAGTTCTATAAAATGTGAAAGATGTAAATAAAGTTCCTGTTTTCCGGCACGACTCAGCATGTAGAGGTAATCCTTTCTGTCTCGTTCCCACACTCATGGGCCTGTAAATATCCAATTTATACAGCTCTTCCCTGAAAAATTCACTGTCCATAAATGGAACACCAATGTTCCCACACACATATTCCTCTGACTCAGGGGATCAGGCAGCTCAATGTCTATCAATGCTACTAAAAACTGAAATAAAAGAAAAAAGCATTGAATTCCTCTACATTTTCTTCATCCTTATTAGTCAGATAATTTTCTTCAACAAGTATCAGTCCAATATTTTCTTTAGATCTACTATTGCTATTAATATACTTAAA
Organism: Oxylabes madagascariensis; assembly: GCA_013400675.1. Taxonomy (NCBI): domain Eukaryota; kingdom Metazoa; phylum Chordata; class Aves; order Passeriformes; family Timaliidae; genus Oxylabes; species Oxylabes madagascariensis. Next base: position 40,033 of record VYZR01014235.1, read on the forward strand.
AAAGCTGTTCTTATTATGCAATTTAAAATTCAATTAAGTTTTAGTCTTTCATGTCTTTACCCTGCATCCATGAACTGTGATTCTGTAATTCATTGCAACTACTGACCTTGCATTCAGAAATCATAAAATTTCCTTTCATTTGGAGCTCCACAAGGAATTTTCTGTTCAGCCAAGCTGGTCTTCTGCTCTACTTGCTTGACTTACATCATGGTGGAATTACTTGCTTGCACAGTGGAATTGCCTGATACAAAAATGAAGAATTTGATGAATAAAAGACCACTTTTGGTCATACTTTCCACACTGGACAGGGTTCAGATTTCTTAGGCTTCCTTGGTTCATATGGCCACAAAATAATTGTCCCAAAAGAAAGATGACTGCTAAAGATTAACATATCTTTTGGTGAAATAGTAAATGTTGTGACCAGCTACTCTGAGGATATCTGAAGTTTTTCATAAACATGCTGACAACTACTTGCATGAGTAAAGTCAGTAGAAATGTTTTCTTGTCAAGGTGTAAGAAATACAGCAGAAGGGAATATTGAATATTACAAATAAGACTGTCAAACAAACAAATGAACAAGTTAAAATTAATTTGGATTTTTTTTTTTTTTTACTTTTATTTGAAAAAAACACATTTTAGGCAATGTACCTAGAATTATAGTACTGCTGAAAATGATGTAGATTACTAAAAATCAAGGTCTGGCATTTTTATCCATATACATTTGAAAGAGACTTCACTGTAGTCCTCATAAAGTGCATGAGAATTTCCTTTAGACAGTCTTTGTCTTGTTTGTTTTGTATTGTTTTATCATCTTGCAGAAGAAAAGAAAAAATTGTGATTATCTAATTATAAAACTAATTAACTCTCAAAAAGCAGAGTTCCCATACTTTGTCTTATGCTTTTTCTGTAGGTATAGAGCACAAAGCAATTCACTGTCTAATCTCAACCCCAAATTGAGCATTTAGAGAACAAGGAGTTCCCCTAAATCTCTTATTTATGAAGTTTCACAAAAGATAAGAATAATTGTAATTTTTATATAGATATAGACATAGATTTCCTACATGCCTCCCAGGGTTTTTTGTTTATTATTTTTAATAAATAAAATAAGTAAAATGTGTTCTCCTCTTACATAAAAATGTTATTGTTACAACCAGAGATTTGAATGTTTTATCCTCAAAATGATAATAATAAATTAGTAGGTAGAATTTTGTTGTGTTTAGGGATTATTGTGTTTTCCGATAATTTTGTAACTTTTTCTGTTTTTTGGTTTGTTGTGGTTTTTTTGTTTGTTTGTTTGTTTTTTGGCATGGTTCTGGTCATAAAAATATACAAAACTCTATCAATGTAATGCTTGATCAATACAGTGCAAAAAGCTTATTTATTGGCTGTGTGTAAAAGATAAATGCAGTCTGATATTCTTTTGCAAAACTTCCCTGTCTTTGTTTTCTTCTTCATTACTGACTATTCACTATATAACTTTCTTTTCACATTGTTTTAGATTTTATAATTGCATCTGTGAATGATGTTGGATTAACAAATACCGTGGAGACAAAAGTCTGCTTTTTTTGCAGCAGAAGAGTATATCCTCAGTGTACAGTTTTTTATGGGATTACTGTAGTATTTCTTCTCCCTTTATTTCCTTGTTTTATTTTCTGAAAATCACTTTAAGATGTCTTTAAAGATTGCCTCTTCACACAAATCTCGGGAATATTTCTTAACACTTGACACCACCTGTTCTAAATGAAGCACACTTAAATCTACACATAGAAACCTAGACACTTCTGAGAAGTGTTCAACAAGAAAATAATTGACTGAGGGGGAGAAGAAACTTAAAAGCATGTTGAAAGCCCCTTGGTTAGTTAATTATTCTTAATTTAAAAGAAATATGCAATTTTAAGAAGAAATACATGATATTTTAAAAATGCAGTTTTTTAAAAAAACAGTGGAATGGAAGGGAAATGCCTGCATTACTAAAAGAATATCGTATCAATGGGGAAGAAACAAAGAGGAAAAAAGCCATGGGATTTCCATATTTTGATTTTCCTAGTAAATTATTTAGTGGTTTGGTCATTTTCTGCATTTCTTCTTCTTCGAAAAAATATATTTAGAATGCAGAGTCCGTTGAAATGTCAAGCTCTTAAGACTTATTAAGTAATCTGAAAAAGATATGCTGCAGTCATGACATTTGCGTTTGATTAGCAAAGGCAACATAACTCAGTATGACATTCTGTTAAGAAGGATCAAATATTATTACATGTAGATGGTGGTCAAACAGTTTACAAGGCTTTCTGTTTATTTCTGTGCAGTTGAAAAGTGTCATTTTGAAATTAGTATTTAGAATAAGGTAATAAAGAATCTTTCTCCTCTTTGTTTTTAGCAACCTGTTCCATTCCTTTGCCTCTACTCTAAGAAACTACTAGAGCTGTTTATAGCTTCTGTTTCAGGCATTTATTCCTAATTCTTTTCTAAGTGTAAGTCATTTCTCTGTACAGACCTGAAGCTTAACCTATAGAATGACATAAGCAAACAATTGTGCCATTGTTTATAGACTAGTTAGGAGAAAGGAAAACTAGTGAACAACCAGTGCTGAAAAACAAGATTTCAGGTTTAACTATGCCTGCACTGAAGAAGATAAATTAGTTGTATAGAACATAATTTTTTATCAAAAAATGTTGTTTTGAGAGTCACACATCTCAGCTTGGTCATATCACATAATTTGAGACGGTTAGTGAGACCTGTTATTTGGACGACCTAAACAGATTTTATGTCATCTGAAAAATATTCTTGAAAAATATTCTGCTAGCACTGGAAGCACATTATTAGAGAAGAAAACTTCTGACTGAAAACTTAAATGTGTTCTTCTTAACAGATACACTTTTCTTTCACACCCAGCAAAGATGGCATTTTTTGGATATCCTTGTCCTGATTTCAGTCATCAAGAGGCACTAATGCTGATGAAAACTGTTTTTCCAGTCTGTCTACCCGTTCCTATCTGTACCACAGCATTTACCCACGNTAAGACATGTGGTGTGGTTCTTGGGTCTGGCCTATGCAGGGCCAAGAGCTGGGCTTCAATGAACTCATTGGGTCACTTCCAACTCAGAAAATTCTAAATAATATTTTAAAAAAGAAAAAAAGTTGTAGGGGAAATAGAAGATGTTGTGCCATGTTACAATATCAACAGTGAAGACATAAAGCCTAAACTCAGAAAAAAACATGCATTATCCTATTCAGAGCAATCAGATGACAGGAAAGAGATGTCAATTAATACATTAAGGTAAAATGTCCATTCAGAAGTGCATTTTTTAGCCAAAATTTTGATGTGGAGAAATATGTTGGATGTCAGTGCACACTTACACATTTCTACAGTGGCTTTAACCAAGATATTTTCTAGTAATTCCCCTGTCTTAATGTATTGCTTCCAACATGAAGTTTCCACTGTATTATACTACTAAAATACCACAATGTATTAAAAAAAGAGAAAATGTTCTTTTCAAGCACTTCAAGGTATCTTTTAAAAAAAACCCAACACACAAAACCCCTAAGAATCCGTTACAGGCTCTAATCCACTCCGTGGAAAGAAAATAATGGGATTAGATCACTATCATGGTTTCTTTCATTGAATTTAATGGAGACGACTGTGCTCTTCAATACAGTAGAACATGGAAACACTTTTGTTGGTGTTAAAGTCAGATGTCCTCATTGTGCTCATAGTGTTTAATCCATTAATATTATTATCAAAACCTTTCCTTCACCTGACTGAAAAATCGTAGTATTAACAGCTGCTTAAGACTATATAAAGAACTAGTCTGAACCAATTTTCTGTCTGGAATTTTAAATCATTGGCTTCATTTTTAAGTGAGTGTCTAATTTTGATCTGCATTTCATTGCAGCATTTCTACCACACCTGAAAAAGTTCTTTCATATCTTCATTTTACAGTTTAGCCATTTCATACAGATGCAGGTATCCGGTTTAGATGACCACTCCTGTACAATGACAATATATAATTCATCAAAATTTAATCTATCTACTAGAATTATGGCAAATATATGAAAGGATTTATTAAATCATTTCTAGAATGATTATTTATCTTTAATATGATCAAAAGAGAACATTTAAATATATCAGTTATATTGGCTTTAGGCACATATATTCTCTGTGGTTTAGTCTTAGCTTGTAATTTTATCACATATACAGGTTCACTAAAAATGTAATATTTCAGGAATTTTTATTGAAAATGAAGATTCATCCACATGGAAAAAAGCTACCTTTGAAAAGTTGATATCAAGTCTAAACTTTGATTTTATATATCATTCATATATATACACACATAAGCAGTTGTAAGCATACTTTCATATTAATTTATGATGAAAGCAATAATTTTAATCACAAGATGAAAAAAGAGACCAGTTATTAAATAATATTTTTGTAAAGTATTTCAAAATAAGCTTCAGTTTCCATGTAAACTTCCTTCTAATAACTATAAAGACCTTTTTTCACAAAAACATTTAAGAAGGCATTTAGCTTTCACTGATCCTCTCACAATAGTTTTAATGTGTGTTGAAAATTTGAAAAAGAAATAGTTTAATCATTACATGATGTCTTCCTTGTTTATCTACATTGACTTTGCTTTTCCTATGAATTGCTTTTCCTGAAGTATTATGGCTCTCATCTTTGCCAAGTTCCTGAAAGGAGGCAGTTTAAAGTAAATTTCTATGGTTCATCCTCTACTTGTTTACAAGTTATTGTCTTAAGTACCTGCAAATTTTAGATATCATTACCAAGAAAAATAACAGAAAAATGACAGAATNGCAGTTTAAAGTAAATTTCTATGGTTCATCCTCTACTTGTTTACAAGTTATTGTCTTAAGTACCTGCAAATTTTAGATATCATTACCAAGAAAAATAACAGAAAAATGACAGAATTCAGGAAAAAGAAGAAAAAGAAATGGAGGGAATGACTTCAGAATAAGGATAAATAATCTAAAAATGAGACTTTAGCTATACCAAAACTAAGGGGAATGAGAGAGATAGCAAGACAAAGAGGGAGAGAGAAGAAGAGAAAATATTT
>VYZR01014240.1:0-12425 GCA_013400675.1 Oxylabes madagascariensis
AAACATCTCAGGCATGAAAATCAAGGCTACAGGTTGCCTGCACATTCTGCTGGAGCCAAGGGCCTTTCCTGAACAGCAGCGTGTTGGAGAATACCAGGGCAGGATGGGGCTGTCTGGAGGGGAATGAATCTGTGTAGATGAACCCAGGTCTGTGGAGTTTGGCTCATTCAACTTTAGCTATTGGCAGAGTAGGCACCCACCCCTCAGGCAGCTGCCTCAGGCTCCCTGGATGGAGCAGTACAGGGCAAGTTTTCTTTTGTCCGTTTTGGACAGTTCCTTCAGTTTGGAGTGACTCATGCCCTGAAATTCCTGCTTCTCTCTTCAGGTGAGGAAGGACAATCGTTGTGAAGACAGATGTAGATGTTTACATTACAGACACATCATTTTTGCCCACAGATTCCCAAATACTGTTCCTGAGCCCTGGGGGTCAGGCAGGTCTGGATCTGTGTTTCCTTTGTATTCCTGCTGTTCCTGACATTGACTGAGCAGATGGAGCTGAATTTCATCCACAAGGTTTAAATAGTTTATTGGGAAAATTTTAGAGCATTTTTATTAAAAAGAACAGGCTTCCCTCAACCAGGCTTCTTAGACCCAAAGGGAAAAGGAAATTAAAAGCAGTCAATGATCAGTAGCTCAGGGAAAGCTTCAAGATAATTTGCACTTCAGGTAGTGGAGTCCACTTCTTTCTGTCCTTTGCATCCCTGTCCCTACCCGTTTTGGGATAATTATTGTTGTTCTTCTCTCATCTTCCCTCAGCCATATGAGGGATATTGCAGCACCTGGCTCTGTAATTGCAGACCTAAGCACTGCTGAGCTCTATTGCAGCATCCCTCTATTCCTCCAACAGCCTGGATTCAGATCCTCACTCTGGGTTTCCTGGAGAGGAAACTCATCCCTGGCTGCTCCAGCTGATCATTTAAAGCAAGGAGCAGAAGGTGCTGACCCACCAGAGCTGTCCCCTGCTCGTTTGAATTCACTCAGGCGCTGCCTCTCTTTTGGTTGTGTGTCATAACTGAAATTCCAGGGTGTCACTTCTTCCTTAAAAACCCCAATTCCGCTCTTTTTTTCCAGCAGAGGCATTGGCAAGCTTGTCCCTAAGGAGTTAAGGAACACATCTGCTCAGCTGCCCTTTCCTTCTGGCTCTCCAAGCCCTTTGCAACACACTCCTTTCTCCTTGGAATTCCAACCCCTCCCACAGAAACGGGACAATCAGACTAAAAGGAGGCTCTGAGCTGCTGGATTGATTTGGCCAAGTTGCCTTTGTTTGACAGGGCCTGCTTGGATGAGCTGGGAAAAGACATCTGCTTTCCTCCTCAAATGATGGATCTGTCATTGGCAGGATTATGTTTGGCAGGAAGATAAGGTGGAGCGGTTTGAACAGCTGAGTGGGAGTCAGGAGAGTTGGGCACTTGCCTGGACCTCTTTTATTTGGAAAAGTCTCCCAGGGACACGTGCTGCTACCCATGGGACCTCACTGGTGGTTGGTCACAGAGAAATTTATTCACAGGAGAGGTCACAGGAGAAAATAACTTTTCTCTGTTTAAATCACTGTGTTTGCAAATCCTCCTGGATTGATCCTACAAAGGGCACACAGGAGGTTTGGGGTGTTTCAAACTTGGATTTATCTTCCATTCTGTCTATATTACTACTATTTAAAATTTATTTCCCCACGTTGTCACGACATTTGTAACATGATTTTGGATTCCTATACAAAGGTCCTTCAGAAGAACAAGTAATTATAATACTTCATAAATACTCCTTTTTTAAAAATTTTATTTTCCCCAGACCACCAGAGCTTTTGCAGCTTTTGCCAGCCTTATTGATGGAAATTGTGCCACCCATCACTATAGAAAAAAATAATCCTCGGTGTCTTCCTTTTCTCATTCTTGTACTTTTACACTGTTGGGTTTTTTTGCTCACTCAGAGGGTCTTTAGGAATAAAGCTGTATTTTCCTAAGGATGTTTAAAAGGAAAAAAAAAAAAAAAACAAAAAAATCTGAAAATCTAGTTTTAAGACAGAGCTGAATGAAGTTATGGAAGAAATCAAAGCCAGGGTTGTTTTGAGAGAAGTTCCTTCAGTCCCATGTTCCTACAAATAAGGAGCATGGATGAAAGCCAGAGGGAGGTTACATTTCTGATACTTGCAATAAGACCTGCCTGCTAAAATCTTTCATTTCCTTTGTGGTTCACATGAGAAAGGATTAAGAAACTTCATCTCCACCTCGAGCAGTGACTGAAGTCAAGTTACAGAAACTCTAGGAAGGCAACTTGCCCTTGTCTTGTTTCATTCCGATTTTCACAGAGGCTCTGGGAAGATGGGGATGGTGAGAAATTGTCGCTCAGAGAACCAGAAGTGAACCTGTGTCCACTTCCACTGAGCTGGACAGAAATGGGTGAGGGGTGGGATTTCATCATCTGAAGACTTTTCAGTTCTACTACTCCGTTACTTGACTCTAAATCCTGTTATCACTGTGGTCACCCTGGTTGTCATCTCTGGAGTCTCCACCCAGAGATGAGATGGAGACTCCAGGTGAGACGGAGATGGAGACTCCAGGTTCCAGCTCCAGGTGAGCCCAGGAACACCCTGGGATCAGGAAAAAGGAACACATCGAGGCTCACAGCCCTTCTTCTGTGAATCCCACCTCTCTCTGAGGAGCTGCCACGCGTCCCCTGGATATTCTGGCCCTGCAGATGAGATTAAACATTTCTGCAGCTCCTTCAGTCTGTGGCAACCCTTGGAATTGTATTTCATTAAGGAGAGTACACAAAGGCTTTATTTGCAGCAGCAGACTGCACAGTAATCCCCTAACAATTCCTAGGATCTGTCGGGAAGGAAAACTCTCATTAATAAAGACTTTGGTTACAACTCCTTGTTCTGTGAGAGTTGCTGCAGAGCTCAGGGCTGCAAGAAATCACATTCAGAAAAACATTCCCTTCATCTTTCTGCTCAGGGATCAGAGTATGAGTGGGAAGAGCCCTGACAAACCCACCACACCTTTACACGGGGTTTTGGGCATGCCAGGAGGGGTTGGTGAGGGGTGCTTACCACGTTTCACCCTCACCCATAATGGATATTCCCAAGGAACTGGATTACAGTTCACCCTCTGGAGTTAACATGAACTAACAAGAGCTTGTCACGCTTTTTGTTTTATATTTACTTTTTGGATGGGAAAAGTGAATTCACGTGCTCCTAAGCCCTTTGTCTGTGTGGACAGTCGCCCACTGCAGTGGAAGAGGCCAAAGCCCAAAATCTCTGCCTTTTCCATAGGGAAAAACCCAAACAAAACAACACAACATAGCAAAAAAAAACCCCTAGAATGGAGTAGTAAAGTGAGTTTGTACAAAGCTGTCTATAAAGTCTAATTCAACTTTTCCAGGAGGAATAGACCAAAAAAAAAAAATTATTTAGGCTCTCCTCCAGGGAATATCCCCTTTGACAAGATTTGCAGCTCCTCAGGGCTCTTTCCAGCTATGAGCATTTTGTCACCTGAGGGGGGATTAAGGCAGCTGAACTTGTTCTCTTGCTCACCAAACACCCTGATGACCCACCAGCAAAAAATCCCACACTTTCTGTTTCCTAATGATGCCCCAAACTGTGATATTTTTGGATTATTTTTATTCCATCTGCCTTTGTCAGCCGATATCAGTGACAGCTGTGACATGTGAGTTATTGCTGTTATCACTGAGGAGGTTGAAGTAGGAGATTGCTGTGATAGAGTTATTTATTTACTCCTTTAGTTAACACACAAAATGAGCCATAAACTCGAAATCCTCCAGTGTGAATCTGTTTGTTGACCTTGATTGAGTTAAAGGTCTGTGGACATTAAATTCACACATCACTGACCTTTTTCCAGCTAAGTGCTGGGTATTTAAGTTTGAAGCCATCCAACCATGGGCAGTGGAGTGGGATGCAAGCCTCCAGAGCTGGTGTTTGCTGGCTGTCTGTGGACTGGGAGGAATGGTAAAAAATCGGGTCAGACTAAACACAGAGCTCTGACTCAGCTAAAACTGAGGATGATGCGTCCCACTGACAGAGGGAGATAAAGCTGAGATAAATCCCACTCTTTGTTTATAGAATCATAAAATCATTAAGGATGTGAAAGATCTCCGAGATCATCAGGAGGAGTCATTAGCCCAGCACTGCCAAGGCCACCACTAACCCACGTCCCCAGGTGCCACATCTACGTGGCTTTTAAAGGAGATCTCCAGAGGACAGTGATCCAACCACTGCCCTGGGCAGCCTGTGCCAGGGTTAAACCTTTCAGTGAAGAAATTCTCCCCAATATCCAAACTAAACGTCTCCTGGTGCACCTTGAGGCTGTTCCCTCCTGTCCTGTCACTTGTTACTTGGGAGAAGAGCCACACCTGGCTGTCCCCTCCTGTCAGAAGAAGACAGAGCCAGAAGAGCCCCCCTGATCCTCCTTTTCTCCAGTCTGAGCCCTTTTCCCAGCTCCCTCAGCCTCTCCTGGTGCTCCAGACCCTTCCCTGGACACGCTCCAGCCCCTCAATGTCCTTCTGGTCATGAGAGGTCCCAAACTGACCCCAGGATTGGAGGTGTGGCCTCAGCAGTGCCCAGCACAGGGGACAATTCCCACCCTGGTCCTGCTGGACACCCAGTTCCTGATCCAATCCAGGTGCCATTGTCCTTCCTATCCACCTGGGCACACCTGGGCTCATGTTCAGCTGCTGTCACCAGCACCCCCAGGTCCTTTTCCAACCCCTCTGCCCTCAGCCTGAAGTTCTGCCTGCGGTTGTTGTCAGTGCTCACCTTCCCTAAAAGATCACCAGAAGTCGGTACCAGCACTACAGAATCCAAGATCTTCTGTATTCTGGTGTTTTAGCCGCTGGACACTCTTATCTTCAGTGTTTTGCCTGACACAGACGTATTTTCTTTTGGATTGTATGGCAATAAAAACAAAAACCAAAAAAATAACAACAAAAAAAAAAATCCCACAGGATTTTAAAGATTCTATGTATAATCAAGTTTACCAGAGCCTGTCACCAGCCCACTTTTCCAAACAGAGCCACATTTGTTTTTTAAAGGTGATAAACCCAGTTACTCAAAAGTAAATATTGGGCTATTGAGGTGAATATACAATTATCCATTTCAGGATTCAATTATTCAATTCAGGCACGAGATTTTAGTGAAGGGAAGAAATGGCAGTGAAGTACTTGTTAACAGGCTTGGTGTAAAATCTACTGCCTAAAAAAAATTCAGATATATTGTAGAACTACAGAGTGCTTTGCCAGCCCTGATCAAAGTTAGAGTCATATGAATTAATTTATAAAGTGAAAACCAGAGGTATTTATAGATGTGAGATGAATTTGGCAAACGTTTAAGTCCAGAGAGTTAAAACTTCCCTTTGAAAAAGTCAGAATGTTTTGAAAACATTTCAATCTTTATTTTTCCAGCAAGTGTTCTGCAAATCTCTCACGCTTCCCCTTGTGCTTTTTTAATGTTAAAATAAAATGGCAAGAAGCACTGTAAATCAAAACAAAATATATCTATGGTATTTCAGATGAGCCAAGATGAAATTTCCAAAGATCCGTTTCCCTTTGGGGAAAAGAAATATTTGAGAATGAAGACAACTCCGAATTATTCCCCTTCTTCTAGTGTTTGTATTTTTATTTGTTTTTAATTTGACTAGAAAACCACATAATTAATTGTTTATACACTACTAATCAAGGCCCATTCTTAACCCAAAGGAAATTAAAATCTTAACCAGGCATGGCATGAAACAGGGAAGAGAACAGGATAGGTTAATAGGAAATGGTGAGATTATTTAATGTGTTAAATTATTTTATAATTGTAACCCAAATTTACATCAAACGATTGTTCCTTCAAAGGATTGCTGGACTTTTTGTCTTAAAACCTTGACTGGCAAATATATGAACAGAACAATAAGTCATGCATTTTAAAACGAGACGGGAAATGATTTTTTTTTAATTTTAATTTATTTTCTATGCCTATTTCTGATGAAAATATATGATTATCCCAAAACCCTCAAGAAGGGACACTAAATCAATCTTCTTACTGGCAGAGGTTCCTCCTGTGTCCTCATGATCTGTTCCTGAAATTCACCCTACTGATGTTTTTTCCCACATTACATTTAACAGTGACAGTATAAACTGTCAAGCCAAGGCTTGGCTCTCTTGACATCATTCCCTTCTCTCCACCTCTTTGCAGCTGGATTTTTGGGAATTTTTCTCCCTGTTGAATGCCCTTTCCAATCCCTTTAAAAGAGGTGGGGTTTGGAGCAGCCTCAGTTTATGGCCATAGCAGTGGTCAAGGTGTCCCCTCCAAGCTGGGAATATGTTGGTGACAAAGGGACACTAAGCTCCTTTTTTTTTGATTAAAAATCACCATTTCCACGTTTTATCATTGAGGCAGCTCATGAATTGCACATTATGAGGAGTCCACGATTAATTACCTGAACGTTTACGGCCACTGTTGTATTACAAACACAACTTGATTAGGGCTGACTGAGGAGAAACCACTTGAGGGGGGAAAAGCCTTGTCACTGGGAATTTCCTGCTTTTTAGCTCCTTGATCTTCTAATCTGCATCAGAGATTCCGTCCTTTGCTTGATTTGGGGTTTGTTGTGCTTTGAGTTAGCGTGAGAGCCAGGAGACAGGGAATAAACCATGAAGCACAGATCCCACTGCTCCTGGCATGAATATGAAAGCTGCCGTCTCCCTGTCCTACATAGCTGGTGGTGTTGGTTAGCCAGGCAGGGTTTCCAGAGCATAAAGCAGCAGAATTGCTCCTGATCATCAGAAAAAACTAGGTTGTGGGATTTTTTTTTTTTCTGAGGAAACGGAGGGAAACGCTGATTTTTCAGCAGGCTCTGGTTTTCTCTCCCTCCTCTTGAGTGAATGTTTGGAGATGTTTGGAGAGAATCAGAAAAGGAATCAAAAAGAAATATGAAGCTAAATCAGCTATCATACTCGTGCCTTATTGCTTCATTGTTTGCCTCAAGTAACGCCATCCTGCCTGTGAGTCAACCAAAAACCAACATGTGGGTGACCTTGGCCCATGCATCAGGCTTGGATACCATGTGTTTGACTTATTCAAGTCCAGAAAAGCCATTCTCCACCTGCGGGGTCGGCTCACCGGTAGACGATTGGCCAATACCAAAAAATGTCTCTCCAGATCTTTCAGGATTCATCGTGAATCCCACTGAGGGATGGGGTGTCTGCACCCAATTTCTCCCTGAAGCAACCCAATGAACCTCAAGAACTGGAAATCTTTGGCTCAGTGAAAATGGATTTTTGCATAATATTTGATTTTCCTGGTTCAAAACGAAGTAAAGACACAATTAGGGATGTCACTCCAAATCACGCCTTGTACAGAAATGCAACGAAAATTTCTGGAAAAGGCTGGGTGCAATGGTCTTTAAGAGCTCCAGCTTGCTCCACGAGGCCCTGAATCTCCAGGAATGCCTCCCTGAGGATGGGCTTTGCTGACTGTCCCCTTCTGTGCCCTCCCTGCAGGTGTCCAGCACGCGGCCGGAGTGCAGCATCATGCAGGAGATCGAGGAGGAGCGCAGCCAGTGCCTGGCAGAGCTGACCTGGGACAACCAGACCTCAGGTATGGCAACGCTCCCAGCCCTCCCTGCCCAGCAACCCCACATCCCCCAGCCTCACAGCTGCCTTGTCCTGGCCATTTCCCAGCCCTTCAGCCGCTGGAGCAAGGATTCCTCCAGCTGCTCTTCGGGAGGGAGAGAAATAGGTGCTCCCAAAGCACGGTTCAGTCAGCCAAGAGTTCCAGCAGCTCTGCTGGTTCTCTTGCAGCCTCCTGGCTGGGAAAGCCTAACTGAGGTGTTTCAGTGGGTTTCATCACAGTTGTCCACCTCCCTGAAGTGGAATTTTTCCAGTTTTTTCCTTGGGAACTGAAAGTTCTCCCGGGCCTTGGATTACTTCAAGAGAAGTCATTGTGACCATGTCCTTTGATTGAACTTCCCTCCCTTCCCTATGCCAGAATTGCTCCTGTCCTCCTGGTGAAGCAGAGGGTGCTCCAAGGCTGTGAAGTGTTTCTGGAGTTGGGACAGGCAGCTGAGATCCTCTCCTTGGAGCACTCACCACACTGAGAAATCCCCCTGGAAGGGTCTCCGCTCTCCTTAACCCTCTTCCTGTTTCAATGATGGGGAAAGGAGGAAGGTTATGGTGCTGCCTCATCCCATCCCATCCCATCCTGTCCTGCAGCAGAGCTCTCAGAGCCCCAAGTTAAGGCATCCAGTTGGATCTCTCCCTCTCCAAATGCCTCTCCCAAGTTACCAGCCCCGAGTCTGTCAGTAAAGGGTGTGCAGGGACCCAGGTGAAACTGCCAGGATCCAAAAAGAAGGGATCATTTTGCTAGGAAAAGGGCTGGGAAGATGAATCTCAAATCCTGCTTGAGATTTGCATCCCTCCTCCAGAAAGGGGTAAAAGTGAAAGAGGAAACTCTCCATTGGAAATGTTTGCAGCCAGGCCACAGACTGAAGGACTGTTCTGATGGAACAGAATCCTGGGACAAGCTGATCCCAGGAGGAGCTTCACTGGCTGCCAGGAAGGCTTTTGGCCTCTGCTTTTATCTACTGAGGGGTGGTTGTCTTTGATTTGGAAGCTGTTTCAAGTGTCCCTGTATGGTTAAATGGAGCCTTTTGAAGAAATGTTCTTCTAGAACCCAGTAAAGGGAGAACTCAGGGTGGATGAAAGCCTTCATCTGAAAGCCAGCTAAATGCCTCATTTCGTTTTCATGGATATTTAAAGAAATTAAATTAAATACAATGCATTAAAAGGAGAATAAATAGTTGAAATGATAATACTTTTTCTGCTTTTCCAGAATGATTTTTCTCATTGGAAAGTTTAATCCCAAACAGCTTTTTTTTTTCTTTTTTATTTTTCTGTAACAACAGAACTAAACCAATGCAAGTATTTTTCCCAATTCTGAAGTAAAGACACGCAGCCACGTTGCAAGTCATTAATGCAAAAGCAAGTACATAGAAATCCTTTGGAAGGTTTTTTTCCCCGATGGAATGCTGAAATATTGAACTGGGATAAATCTGCATTTCCACCAGTCACTACTGATGAATTGGACTGATTCAGAAGTTGCAGTTTTGGGCACAGAAAAATGGTTTTGTCCATGGAGACAGTACTGGAACTGGGCTGACGGGACAAGGAGGAATGGCTTCAAGCTGAAAGAGAGCAGGTTTAGGTTGGATATTAGGAAAAAATAGATTGGATATTAGGAAAAAATTCTTTCCTGTCAGGGTGTTGAGGCCTGGCACAGGGTGCCCAGAGAAGCTGTGGCTGCTCCATCCCTGTAATTGTCCAAGGCCAGGTTGGATGGGGCTTGGAGCAACCTGAGCTAGTGGAAGGTGTCCCTCTCCATGGAAGAGGATTGAAAGGAGATGATTTTAAGGTCCCTTCCTTTGTGGAGAGCAGTTGGCATCTTTGATAGCTATACTCCAAAACATAAGCAGGTATTTAGGAGCTCAATACCTGACTTTATTATCCAGACACTCACAACTGCCCCGGAGGCAACAGAAGAAAACAGAATTGTTGGCTCTCAAATTACTGACTGTGGATGAATGCATGGAGAACTCTGTTAAGTGCTGTGTGGACAGATAATTTCCATGTGCCTACATGGGATGCGTTTCCCCTTCAGCGAGGTCACAGCATGTGAGCACAAGTAGGTCAAAGAAGGTGTTTTTCTGGAGTGGGGCTCCATAACTCAGTAAATGCAGCTGGGCTGTAAAATCAAACTTTGGACTCTGACGGTTGGGGGTGAGGGGGAAGTTTGTTGGAGAGAAATCTCATGAAAGTGATGATATGAGATCATATGAAGGTGATGACTGTTTCATCTGAGGGCTGCTGGAAAGAGAAATCCTAATAAAACTCTGAGGAAAAGCATAATTTTAAGCCAGTTCCATCCCCCAGAACAGGAGGATGGAAAGCAATTCAGGCTCCCTGTGACCTGCAGTGTAAAACTGATTTATGGCCAGGTAGTTGTGTTGCCTCCTGCACTTCCCACGCCTTTTCAGGAAAAGGAGAATCACTTGAAGTTTAATGAGTGATTTGTCATCCTTTCTAATCAAATGAGTGGAAATAAACACCGTGTCTCAGTACATTCTGGAAAGAAAGCTTTGTTTAGGAGCCATTATCAATTGTATTGATCAGAGGGGTTTAATCACAGCTGTAATTTGATGTGTCAGACAGATTAGTCACTTGTTAAGAGCACTTGATGGTGGTGCTGAGGTTGATCACTGGCTTGGGTTAAGCAGGTAGATTTCCACTGATAAACAATAACATCCTTCTTAACCCTCTTTTTTTATTTTGTCTTCAAACACCCACCCCTTCCTCACAGGGGCTGAACATGCATGAAATCCAGGTTCCTTTTCAGATTAAACTTCTTCCATCCCTGGAAGTGTCCAAGGCCAGGTTGGACAGGGCTTGGAGCAACCTGGGATAGTGGAAGGTGTCCCTGCCCATGGCAGGGGGTTGGAAGGAGATGATCCATGTGGATCCCTCTATTCCCTGTTAGGAGTGTGGTTCAGTACCTGTGGGTTTACCCATATTTGAGGAGGTTTGACAATTGGACTTGGTAATTTTAAAGGTCTCTTCCAACCCTGATGATTCTGGGACTCTACAGCCAAGAGATCACTAAATATTGCCCAGCTCTGAGGAGGAGAAGTTTGTTTAGTTCGTTTTCCAGCACAGGAAAGGCTGCAGAGGATGCAGTGAGGGGGAAATCCACAGGGAAAAGCAGTTGAAGCTGGCAGTGTGTACAGAGGAGGACCAAACAGCAGCGAGATCAAAGTCTGAGCTTTTAAGGGAATTTTTAACCATCACAGGACACCCTCTCTGCAGGTCTGGGAGTTTTACGGACTTCGTGGCAGAGCTTGCCCAGTTTCTGGAAGGGTGTGTGGGATGCAGTTGTGTTGCAGCACACGGCTGGACTTTGTGAGCAGGACTGGCCTGGCACTCCTGTGCCCTGGTGTTATTTAACTCTGAAAATTGTAGCCCTGATTTTCAAACCTGAGATGTTTTGGTTTCTGGGAATTCTTTTCCGAGGCGATCTTCTATAAACAAGAGAAATATTTTTGTAACTGTACCTATGTTTATCCATTCTTTCTCACAGGAGAAGTTTCTTGGTGAACATCTGTTTTAACCAATGTGATTGAAGAGGTTTGCCTTTTTTTCACCAATCAAACTGGTCTGTGTAAAATAGTATAAAAGAGAGGGACATCTCAAAAATAAAGAGTCATTTTTTCTAGCCTTCTGAAAGATCTCGGAGTCTGTGTCGTTTGGTGTACAACAGCGATGCTGAAATGAGTAGCAAAGGCATCAAATGACACATGTGATTCAACAGAGGAGTGGATTCTTTGCCATTGAAATCAGGAATAGATAGACAGAGACCAGATTCACATGGGCTAACAGCCATGGAATGACTTTTGGTGAGGGATTTCCACTTGGTTTTGGGTATTTCTGGCCTGTTCTAGCCAGGTGTCTCTTTCAGGATGTGATGAATCCCGTTCAGATTGTCCCACCTGTTGTAAAAATACTTAAAATGAGGAGAATCTTAGTGAGCAGCTCAGGTATGTAGGAAAATCCCCACATTTCACAGATAATCTCTGTGAATCTGGTGTTCACTGGCTTGGAGGGGATTTGGCCAGATGAGGTGAAGTCATGGCAAGGGGGCTGAACAAGATGACCTTTAAAGGTCCCTTTCAACCCAAACTATTCCATCATTCTGTATGTCAGAGAAGTGAGGAATGCAATCCCAGCCTCACTGAAAATTGGGATTTAGCTCCAGATGCTTTTCCAGCCAGAACATATGTGTGCAACACAGTGGCTGCTCAGCTGATAATGCACTGGGCAGCAGTAGGGAGAAGGGTTGGGAAAAGCGGATTTGCTTCCCAGACTCGCAGACAGAGGCAAATCCTTCTCTCTGAAGCGTGGCTGAGCTCCTGTAGGCTGCAAAGCAGAAATCACCGCTGCACTGCTTCCTGCTGGCTTTCACTTGCCTCTTTTATGTCACAGTCCCAGAGCACAGGGGAGTATTTCTGGGTTTGTTTTTGAGAAAGCTTCGCTCTTCCATGGTTGTAATTTACAAACAGTTCAGCTTAAACTGAAGCACACAAACGAAATGATAATAAATAAAAAGAAGTAGCCCTCTCTTTGTTAAAAGGGCAGGAAAATCAATCAGGTCTAGGTCGGCTGGCTCAGCTCGTTATCTGTTTATCCCATTATCGCTAATTAATTTGCTCTGCAATCAGATACTCTTTCAGAAGCAGGAGAGTTATTTAGGGATAGCAGCCGAATAAGGAGCGGCGGCTCGTGTCTGGGTGGGATGAGCAGCTCTGGAGACCCAAGAGCTGTGCAGGAATCACGGCCTTCGTGGGATCACAGAATCATGGAATGGTTTGGGTTGGAAGGGACCT
>VYZR01014243.1:5171-26420 GCA_013400675.1 Oxylabes madagascariensis
TTTGACACAGAATAACAGTGTTGTCTGTCCAGAGAATGCACAACACACACAGAGCACCTACAAAACTTGTTCCTGAATCAGTATTTACAATATCAGTCAACCTCAACATTTTGTACTAACTTCCATAGAAAGTACAGATATGTGCAATACTCGAGAGACAGAGGCTCAGACACTATCCCAATGCCAGAAGATATTTATGCAGTGCTTTGATGTATCCCTGTGAAGAATGTCACTCTAAATGACAAGGACTGCGCTTTAAGATTAACTGTTGTTTAATCCACTACAAATGAAAATTTTAGCAGGGATATTTTACCTGATGCATCAGGATTATTTATTAGTCTAAAACAACTACCAGCTTCATCTACAAGAAGTTGTTCTGTTTTTTCCCCAAATGCATGGGGGCATCTCTTGTCACAGAATGTGACCAGCTCAGACAGACAGACCCATCATGCACGAAAGGTGTCTCTGCTATGCTGAAGATCCTGTTCTGAACAGAACAGTTCACCAGGCTTCACTGGACTCCTAAGAACGCAAACAGCTCCAGTTTTGTGGATTGAAAAACTTCTCTAGTGAAAATATTGCTTCAGTCCTGAAAATAGATTGTTTGACAGCAAAAAAAATTACTGGGTTTGCATTAAATAAAA
Organism: Oxylabes madagascariensis; assembly: GCA_013400675.1. NCBI lineage: Eukaryota > Metazoa > Chordata > Aves > Passeriformes > Timaliidae > Oxylabes > Oxylabes madagascariensis. Next base: position 5,816 of record VYZR01014243.1, read on the forward strand.
ACTGTTGAAGCAAGCAAGGAAATAGGGCAGTCAGAGAAAGCCTTCTGTGAATTCTGCACATGGGAAGCAGATCTCAAGTGAGCCAGAGAGCAAAGATAAGAATCTTCATCTCAATGGCTCCCTTAGTGCTGAAAACAAACCTTCAACAATCCTATTTTTTATTAAACAGTTCAGGAGATTTGCTCCGAACAGATTTCACAGCAAACCAGGTCTCTAACAGAGTAGCTATTGTTTCATCAAGTTCTTCTCTGACGTAATGAAGCCACCACAGAACTCCCTGAATCCACGTGCAGTTTTGGATGCAAAGGGTAATCAGGATTTGTCAAAAGGGATTTTTACAGCTCTCTCAAACTTGATGAAAATGATTCCAATCTGCTAGTTGGAGAACAGTCTGGTTTTGAGAGAATTATTTCACTGTACGATTACAGTGCACATAATTCAGTTGTTTATGGGGGTTTTTTCTGCAGATTCATTTAATTAAGAACACTTTAAATTTATGAACAGAATTTAGCATTATGAAGTGGTGACTTTTAACCCTGATGCACTAGAATAAAATCCACAGACCTATATTTTTATTACATTCAAACTCAATCCACTTTACCCATATTGTTGGGAAAGTTATCTTCTAACTGCAATACAGGTCTTTCAGAGGAAAATTCAGAGTAAATGCAGCATATTTTAAAATAAATAAATTTATTTGCTTAATAGGTTAAGGTTTGTGCTGTTCTACAGTTAGACCAGCCATAAAATTACTCTTTCAGAAAGTATTAAAATTTGAAAATGTATACAACATCCACACAAGGCGTAAAATAAATATTAATATACACCTAGAAAATATTTTGCAACTGATTCTACAGTATGAGATAGCTCAGGTCACTATGGAGTGGACCATCAGTTGATTTCAGATGACAATTACTCACTGGTGTAATTTCAAACTGGCTTTTTCTCAGCTGATATAACAATAAATGCCTTCAGAGCTAAGTGCCCAATTATACCAGAAACACTAATTAAACTTGCCAAAACCAGAGACTTCCTCAGACTGTGTCAGCACAACAGATGGCAAGATATTCCTGAACACACCTTCAGAAAAGCTGAGGGGATGCAAAGAGAGAAATGCATTTTAATTTTTATTTTCCAACCACTTTCATTGACAGAATTTGGAATTTTGGTAGGAAATAGAAAACACAGCAGAAGGTAAACCAATTTCATTGCTGTGAGCTTAAGTAAATTGATTTCTAAATAGTTCACATTTGCAGTCTTCCCAACTAGTGAAATACCAAGCTAAAAAATTTTAGCCCTGCTAAAGAATCTATAAATTACTTCCCCTGAGTTCACAGACCAATCGCATTTTGGTGCAATCCATAAAGTATTTCAAAGCATATACTGAAGTTATGACTTAGAAGCAACAAATCACTGAGTTTTCAAAGGAGATGAAAATAATTCTTTACTCCCTAAAACTTAACACCATGGATGAAAGAAAAGAATAAAGAGTGTGTGGTTGTAACTACAAGAAATATAGCCAGTTTTTCAGCCAACATTTTCACACTTAATATTCACTTTGCCCAAATGAGATTAAAACAAAACAAAAGGAAAACAAAAAAAGAATGGCAAAGTACACAGGAATGTTTGCAAGCCTGTCATACAATTCCTGCTTCTTTCTGATAGGGTTCCTCACTTAAAATCCACTTCTAATTATGTTGAATGACCCATATAAACCAACCTCAAATCTCTTACATTTTCAAACATCCAGCCCCCTTTCCCCTCTTTACCCACAGTGATACAATTGTACAGTCTGCATCCTCCTCACCAGAGATTGAGCTGCAGTCTGCGATCATTCTGACCTTACCAGATGCAGATTGCAAGCCTACACACTCTCTTAAATAGGAGCAGCAGGAAGGTAGAGTCAGCATTCCCACTCACCAACACACACAGAACGATGCCAAGTCTTTTTCAGTCGGTCAAAACATTTCTGTGGGTAGGAAGGCTGGTGCCTCTCCCTGGTCTTTCCGCAGGGACGGATGGGACACACTGCCCCGGCTGCTGAAACCCCTGCGCTTCCTGGCTCACCACAGCTACTCTACATCAAAGTATTAGTTTGGTTCACACCTCACATTTCTGACAAGTGCTGGGCTTACCTTGCGTGTGCCACAGAGGGTGTATGGACAGACAATCCTATAAACTCTGGATTTATTTTTGGAAGGAATGAGGCTTGGAGCATGGTCTCAGCAGTAAAACAACCCACAGTCTGGATCCTGGAGGTTGCTGTCCTTCTCAAGCAACCTCCACTCCCTTCCCCATTCACACAGGGAATACAAGTCACAGATGCAAGAAAGGAGCCAGTGGTGGCCACCTCTGGAAATAAAGCAGTGCAAAAGGGTTTGTGTGACCAGCCAAATAATTAATCCTGCCCTCAATTCACTTCCGCTTTGTTCCCTGATGAGAAACCTCAGCTCTGGCAGCCACTGTTCCTAGACAGCTTTACAGGCTGCAAACCCCCTCACCTCGTGCAAAGGATGTTCTTCAGCGACATTTGAGCTGCAGATTTAAGGAAAGTCCTCCCTTTCTAGTTCATGAAGTGCACGAACATCTGATTAATTCAGTATGTGCTGAAGCACATTACAACAACAAAAGCAAACTGGAAGGGTGGATGCTGCTCTACCACTTTCTTAGCCTGTTCAGTTTACTGATCTGACTTATTTTTCATGTCGTACAAAGAAAGACACTTCTCTATTATCACAGCAAAGATTCTGGTGCCTCTCGACTTAAGTAGGCTATTATTAACTCACTAGAGCAATGGAAACTTGTTATCTATCACTAAGGGATTTTTGACATAGCTGGCCTCAGACAACTCTTTGAATATATATGAAAAAAAAAAAGGAAGCCTATGCCCACATTAATTATGGCACATCAATAATATTTCTCTGAATGAGTGAGAAGGAAGAGCAACAGAACACACTAGCGGGCACCTGAAATGGGAGACAGCACCAAACCACTGCTAAGGATGATGAATTTTCACAGAACTTAGGTTTAGACACAGTAACTAGGCAAACAACTCTATTGTTATACTCAAAACCACTGAAACTATGAAAGAGGCCCATCTGCAAACACACAACCAAAGACCCACCTGAAACAGATCTGGAATTTTGGGTTCTCCCTGCCTGTACACACGTACACACCAATGTGCCAGTATTTGTTAGGCATGGTAAGGGAAGTAAATGTTTTGGTCAACTCTTTGCAGTGATCAGACTTCCTGGGAGAAAGTAGGATGAGCTGGCATAAAAGCAAGCCAAAACAAGAATTTGCTATAGTTCCCCTACTGTCAAATTACAGAGACTTTAGCATTTTTAAATACAGCGCATAACAAGGAGCTACTGGATTCAGTTACACTTCCACTGCCTGTCAAGACAAAACAGCAGCTCTCCTCTCGCAGGCAGCTCAGCCCGCAGCTGCTCAGGGCAGGGCGACTGCAGCCCCACCTCGGGGCACAGGAACCCTGACAGCATTCGAGAGACATCCACGTACCTACACTCTGACCAGAAGATAAAGTTCCCCATTAAAACTATTCAAGTAGTTTCTGTTTTCTGCTCTAGAAAAGTGCAAAGAAGAAACTTAACCGGGTTTGTTAAGGAAATGTGAAAGCAGCTAATTAGTGGCTGAAATAATATACAGTGTTTATTTAGGCACTTTTAAAAATTTCCACACTCTGTTTTTGAGGGTTGCTTGAGCTTTTGATGCTTTCAGAGGCTCTCCTATGTTAAATACCACAAGTCTAAATAATTACTCAGAAACTAAATATATTATTTTTAGAAATAAAGTATCCTAATTTTTTTTGTTTGGTTTGTTGGATTTTTTTGATTTTTTTTCCCAGGGTAGGGGAAACAACTAATTAAATGATATTAAGAGACCACAACACGACTTCACATGGAAAATGTTTTCTATTTATGGTAATTTCTTCCAGCATACTAAATTCCAGTAAAACTCACCAATGCTGAGCGGTATGTGGCACAATGGCCTGTCTAAGCTGTACTGAATTAATACCTGGGACAGGCTCCTTCCTGGCCTGCTGGGAGAAGAGTGAATTCTAGAGAAACAAAAGACACAGGAGAGAGGTGGAGGCCCTGGCAAAGCCAAGAAACACAGGAGAAATATTTGCTTTTACAGATGCAATTCTTCAAATTATAAAGTGAGGGTGCAGTCAGAGAAGACAAGATGAGGAAGTTCCTTCTCTGCCCTCCCACCCATTCTCCTGCTTCTTCTCCCCCACCTGCAGTTGTGCACTCACCCTTTGGGGAATTGATTGAGCTGCCTAAACCAGCACATTACTCTCAGGGTAAAAAAAAAAAAGCTTTAATGTCAAAATGAACGGATTCAGATGCAAACCGGATAGAAAGTTAAGGCACAAGAAAGAATCATATGGCCATGATCAGGGTGGGAACAAGGGAAGTAGGGCATCCCCTTTGGTAGCAGAAAGACACTGGGTTGGCAGAAGAGCTGAGCTGATCTAAGCATATTGCCAAGGTACATCAAAATAATCCCCAAAAGCACCCAGGCTCTAGGCACGCAGGGGAAGACTACAGATCTATCGCACAACAAGATTTAATTTTATTTTATGCACATGCATCCTGATATTCAGGAAGGAAAGGAAGTTAAGAGTGTGTTTCTTTATTTCTTAGAGAGCTGCCAATGAAGCAAGAACATATTGCCTAAGGTCACATTTTGGAGGGGCAGATACCTTCTGTTTAAGAACTCCATTCTCATCTGGCATTGAAGAGTTGTTCTAATTCATGGTATAATTAACATTCAACTCCTAATACATTAATTACTAAAGATTTTTCTTGTCCTACGTGCAAGATCTTTGTATTTGTCAGAAAACCCCCAAAAACCCAGTAACAACGCCCAAGAGGATAGTCAAAATGACTAACCTTATCTGAGTTGTGCTAATTTTTCTACATCTTCTTTGCAGAGAGAAAAGAGCTGCTCTGAATCCCCCTTGGTCTCCACTGAGCAAGCTTGAGGACTCACTGCCTAATTAGCTCTTGTGAATAATCCTCCCCCTCTCTGCAAAGTCTACCTGTATTCTGCAGATTGCCTGTGACCAGAAAACATCCTTCTACCACCTGAAAATTGGATTTTTCGGAAGGCACAAAAGCTTCTTGCACATTTTGTACCCCAGGAAGAAAGCACAGCCCAACGTTTGCTGTATCGCACTGTCCAGCAGAGTACTGTGATTATTGCAGCACCAAACAGTTCTCTCGTGGGCCAGGAAACACTGAGCACAAGCAGAGGACACATCCACACAACGACTCGTTTGTTAGCAGCCTTCAGCACCGCAGAACGCTCACCTGTAACACAAGTTGGCAGTCCCAACCAGGACAAGAGGGATGAGCGCTTCCTGCCCTCTTTCCCCATATGAGCGACATTAAAAGGCCACATTGTTTCACTAAAGCGTTCGAAACAATTACAGAGAATTTAACGGCCAAGAGTCCCGGAGTTGCACATGGAGCAATAAGATCCAAAACTGCGGGCACACAAATGGGAGGTTTTTCTACACCTGAAAATTTAGAAATTATTTCTCTGCATAATTCTTTTATAAGACTAAGACAGACCAATTGCTTAATGAGGCAAAGGCATAAATCCTCATCAAGAGCATTTCTGAAGTTGCACAAATTAGAAGGGCAAAGGTTATTTAAGTGGATATTTCTGTTTTTCAGTGCCTCTGGCTGCAAAGCCAGTTGATGCCAGTTTAGGAGGTAAAAGTCCATCCCAGCCTCCACATCTGTGCTGAGTGCCCCTGGCTGAGGCCAGGTGAGTGCTCACAGGGCTGTCCCAGGGCCAGCCGGCAGCAAAACCATGAACACCTTCAGCAGCAGTAACGGGGTCAGTAGAGAAGAGCCTGTGAAATCAGGAAGACAGAGCCTCTTCCAACCAGTTCTGCAGCCAGAGACATTGCCACACCAGATACTGCTACTTCCTAGACAGCTCTCTAGGATATTTGTCAGCTAATCAGGGATTTATTATTCTTTCCTAGTGCAAGGTTACTACCACGAGCAGGAGTTCCTTCAAGATGAATCTCTTTTAAACTCTTTGTCCAGAAGATCACCTTCAGCCACGTGTACTCTTCTAATGACTTCAGCTGAAGTTTTACTAAACTTGCTGTTTAACAGGATTCTGCAAACTACAGACAATAATGCAGCCAGGGAACGCAGGAGAAACTGGTAAGACTTTGACATTTAAAACATCATTAACTGCACCTACTCTCGTGTAGATGAACTGATTTTTATAATTGAAGAGAAAGTTGATTAACAGTTCTGTAATTACACAACTGGTATTTTTAGGCTCTAATCATGTGTCACTTAAGCACATGCATAATTTAAGCTATCCAGGTGACTGAAGTTATGCCTAAAGACTTGCATGACCTGCAGCAGCACCAGGGACAGGCTTTGAAAGGAAACAGCTTTTTCAGACTGGCTCTAGCCACAAATTAGAATACTGCATTACACTCACAACACAAAGCCAATCCACATGCAATTTTAACAATGCTGTACAGCAGCATGACTGCCTTTGAACCCATCCACATGGCTGCTGTGCTGAGCTGTGGCAGATACATCAGTAGAATGCAGCTTTGGTTTCTCCTAACTCAAAGAAACAGGTTCAGCATCCTGAGAAAGTTAAACAAGAATGGGAACAGCACTAAAAAGCAAATATGCTGCATGCTAAGAACATTGTGAAAAAAATCCAGCAATATTCTGTTACATGAGACAAGTTACCAGCAGTGAATCATTTGCCAACAGAAATAACCTGATGGGAGGGATCAAACTCATCTTGGTGCAGCTCAGTTCAGAGACAGACTGGAGCACAGCACATCTGGTAAAAACAAGCGATCTTGAATCTGTTAGCACACATTCAGAAAAGCAGGTCAAGGAAAACATCCTCTGTGAACAAGAATTTAGATACAGGAGTATTCAAGAACAGCCAACATGTGCTTGCAGTACAATTAGACAAGGCTACAAAGCAACTTGGTTTATACTTTGAAGAGACCACAGAACCTGACTTGAGTTGGCACAGCTCCATCCATGCCTGTGCACAAGGCTGTGAGACTCAGAAAACATTCATGTGCCATGGGTGATGCACAGAGTAACTGAACACTTCCTAATGCAATAGCACAAACCAAATCTCAGGCACCTTAGAGCAAGCTTCCAATACAGCTTCACAGCTCCTGTCAAGTCTGGGGTGCCACAATCCCATTTTCCTAAGCCTCTGCACATGACCCCAACCTACCTCATACCAGCACCAGCATTTGTGTGGTCACATGGGAGCTGATTCAGGGAAATGACCAACAAAATAATCCACAAAAAAAAAAAGGAAAGGAGGTGACGAGAAGTTTATTCAATTCAGATCCCCTGTGACTGAGCACACAAGGAAGCACAAAGGGACAGGTGGAAAGGAGACAGACAGGGTTTAGAGGAGTTTTGACTGGATCACAACACACCTTCAAGAAGAGCTTTGGCACATGTGGGAACAGCTAGCAAAGGGCTTTAACAACCCTTAACCTGAGGTTATTACCCTGCAACACATCTCAAGCACTCCAGGTCAGCCAGAAAATATGTTAAATAAAATGAGTATGAGTGGGAAGGACTGGGCTGGTAAATAATACTAGCTCTAGGAGAGCCCCAACTCTAGAAATTTTAAGCAATAAGTGCTTTTGAATTTAAGTTTTCCTAACAAAGCACCTGGAAATTCATTTGCAGAAGGCATAAATGTAGATTTATTTATTAAATTTAAACTTTTAGAGCCAAGTTTTTCAAGTCCACAACTCACAAAAACTGCAGCATAGAGAAAAAAATAGCAAACATTTGGAAAAGATCCATCAGCCAGGGACATTTTGCAAAATTTGACCCAGCATAGCCAGAGAACTACAAAGTGAATATTCTTAGCAGAGGTGACAAGAATCAAGTAGATAAGGTAAAGAAAATAAGTACCACTTCGAGTAGAGGTAAGTGTGAACAAAGCATGGAACAAAAGCTTGGATTCAATTACTAAAACCATTGTGCTACCACTGACTGAGCTGTAACAGACACCTTCCCAGGCTTTGAGGATTACCGAGTTATGGTGAAAGGCTGAACCTAGATTAAACTCATTTAGAGTTGTAACTGAGAAAGTATCTTCAAGCAAGAATGATTAAGTGTAACACAGCAAAAATATACTTCATTAATCACCCAAAAGGTTGCCAGTAAAAAATCAAACCAAAAAATTAAAATCAGCAAATCAGAACTTAAACACAATATATCAATTCTCAAAAATACAACTTGTTTCCATTTTTTTTTTTTTAACATCTGCTCAGCTTAGCAGTAAACAATTAAAGGCAGAATCCAAAGCACTGGGAGTCATCCAGACCAGGCTTTGGGAACCATGACAAAGAAACAAAAAGCTTGACCAGATTGTTACAGATCTTGAAAAAGAGATCCAATGCTCTCCAAATCAAAAAGAGGCCTCAAATTCTTACTATTAAGTTACTATCAGTAAGTCTAGACATTGGTAAGACTCACATGTGCATAATTTTCACAAACTATAACACACAACTGCACTCAATGAAACTGTGTATTGGCCTGGTGCATGCTCATTGCAAAACACATGATGTGCATTTAAAGAAAATAAGCACTTGATGTTGGACTGTATATGATGTAAATTAGGGCTCTCCACAGACAGGCTGAAGATGAAGCCCCATTAAAGCTTCACAGAGGGTTTACAATAACTGTTTCTGAAGTTGGATGATTTAAAAACATCAGCTGTCCAACTACATGCAGCAGAGTACTAATTTGATTACTGAATCAGCCTCTGAAATTCTGATTTTGCAGCTGTAGAAAAATCAACAGATATGCTATCACACAAATCTTATTCCATCCTCCTTGAACTGAGAACAAATGAAACAAAGATGGGTTGACATACATTAACTAAGCAATTGCACATTTGCAATACACACAGAATGTTCAAACATTTCAGAAAAAATGACAACAAAATGCATGAACCAGAACAAGTTAGAATGAGTTTGTACGAATCTTCAGGAAAAAAAAACTTATACTGCTCTTAATATAAAGATTAGACAAACTGTAACTGTGATGCAACTCTCAGCATTTTTTTTAAGAAACACAGAAATTCCCATAATTAAGGTTCAATCCAAGTCTACCATTTCAGTAGCATCTGAACTTTCCTTAAGTTCAGGGGCAAAAAATGCATAACGTGTAAACCAAGCTTTAATGTGCTATCAGTTTGGTACCACACTTTAAGTTCTCCTTGGCAATCCACCACATTTATCTTACAGACTAAGCCTGCAACATCCTTATACCATATGCTATCACACCACTTGCCACAGTTAAATATTCTGTCCTTTCATAAAGCTTTTCAGAACTACCAGCACCACTATTAGCAATACAGTTATTTTACTCCCCGTGTTTCCCATATGTTCAGGACACTTTTCATGCAATTTTTGGGAAGGAAAAGAAAAGTCGCACACAGTTTCTCTCTCGTTTTCTTACATTTCATTATCCCACCAGAAGTTCACTGGCCTTTCCTTCTTGGAAAGAGCACAGGAATAAGAACTTTCCTCTGCTCACCTAACAGCAATTAGACAACCTGCATGGTCTCTTCTTCTATGCAAAAATTACAATGGCTGGGGAGAGAAACAAACTCAGGTTGTTCTGCGGGTCCAGCACACCTGGCAGTTAAAGGAAGTGGCTCACATCCTACATGCTAAGCAAAATACAGGTGTAAAGGCTGAAAAAAACTCACCACACCTTAAGAAAACTAGCGTTCCTTCCATCAGTGGAACGGCTGTGATGGAGACTGCTCTTGGAATCCCCAGTGCTGCTCAGGGCTGTGCTCCCACCCAGTTAAGATGCAGTCAGTTAAGATGCAGCTGCTTCATGAGTGGCTGCTACTAAAAAGACAAGTCAGCTCCTGCACATCCTCCCTCCCTTCCCCGCACAGCAGCAGGGATGCCCAGCTAATCCTGTGCTCAGCCAGGACGGGGAGCAAAGCTGGCCAACGCTAAGGTTCCAGGGTTTACTTTTTCTGTTCTTTTGTTAGATTAGTTCTCTATTACTTAAAACACAAAAACACCTATAATTTTAGCATAAGAAAAGCCAAGCTTCCCATAATAAAAATAACAGAGACAAAGGATTAGGTAGATCACTTCCAGTATTGGCTGTATCTCGATACATGATACCATCACCTCTACATTCTCATTATGTGAGCAAAAACAAAGGGATTAAATTAAAAAAAAGACAATAACAAGACTGCAGAGACTACAATAGAGGAAAAAGAGGGCTTCAGGCCAGAGAATACAAAGAAAGTGTGCAACAATAGTTCAAGTTTTACCACAGGTCAAATGGACTATTTTTTGTAGAACTCATGAAGCACATAGACTCACCTGTCAGGGGGCCACAGCTATTTGTCAGTATCAGAGGTAAAAAGCGACAGAGCTTTAATAATTATATAAGTATCTTATCCAAATACACACAGAGAATGAGATTATTCAGTAATTTATCTGATGAAAAGTCAGCTGCTAAAATTTCAGCCACTGAAGGTAAAATGCACCAAGACACAATCACCCACAGACACAAGAAACATCACCTCAAAACAAAAACTTCAATTCTGAAAAACAAACACATTGATTTTACTATCAGTCTGCCCTTAAAAAAGTGGGAAAAAGAAATAGAACTAATGTTGCTTGTTTCAGGAAATAAACAGGGCATGTAAATATCACAGCCAATGTAGACACCGCCGAAAGAAATTTGGAATTCCAAAAGAAGTAAGTATCAGCCAAAAAAAAAAAAAAAAAAGGCATATACATGTTTTTCAGGTTAAATATTTTGACATGAGAAGTATCATTTCACATTGTCTTGGTATTTCAAAGCTTTAAAATATAGAAATCCATTCTCAAGTCTTTCAAGACTGCAAAATTCTATCATGCATCTCTCTTCACACATGATTTTTGACAAGTCCTCTAAGAGATTTATTTGCAACATTACTGGTGTCAAAGCGCAAACCAGTATAGCCAAACTCTATTGTGTCAGAGTCACTTATTGAACTTCAAAACAATATTGTCCTGTTTAGAAAATTCTCATCTGTCATGACAGTCCACGAGGATTGAATGGTTAACACAAATGTACCACAAATGTAACCACAAATGAATGGGCCATGAAAGAGAAGCTTGAAAAATGTGGGTGTTGGTCCAAAGTTCCCAGGAAAGGGAAGCACAGCAAGTGGCAAAGATAACGATGAGAAAAAGAGAGGACTTTGGATGCTGCAGTCTATCACCGGCTGAGCAGAGAAAGCTGGGCTGATGTGGTAAGACAAAATGGTAATGCAGCAAGACTAGTTAGGCAGAGCCCCAAGGGACAAGAAAATAAATGAAAGTTTAAAACACAATGGAGTAACTCCCTCCAAGATAATCCACGTGGGGAGATAGATGACCTGATACAGTATCTTTAAAAGTGTGAGATAACTGTCAAATGCAAGGTGATGTTTCAAGGTGCCTTTGTATGACGAGTTAACATCACCTTTCCACTGCTGAGCTCAAGCAAGCAAAAAAAGTATCAAAGTACAACATCAGGAAACTAAGGTACAAACTGTCCAAACTCAGCCTAAACAGCTCCACATGCACAAAGGTTTTCCCCCTCCTGTCTTGAAAAAGCAAAGTCAAGAATGGCCCCATACCAGAAGGTATGAAGGATGATCTAGCAGACACTTATCTCACCCACACAGACACATTTTAAAAAAAGACCGAACAGCCGGAATTGCCACATTGAACAACTCACTTCTTAGAATAATTCCTGATTTAATGTTGGACACCATCCAGCAATTATTCAAAGTTGCTAAATAGTCATGGAGCAGCAGCGAAATTTTTAGCAAAATGAGCTTGCATAAAATGTCCTACATTCAACTCATCCAAAGCACCTGTTTAACAGTGGTTTCAAAATATTTGGTAAACACACAGCAAATACAAAACACTGCAAATACACTACACTGCCAGAAAGGCTGCTGAGTCTCAAATTGACAGTTAAAAGCAATCTGTACATTTCTAGGCTATGTCTGTACCAAAAAAACCCACCAGAGCTAAACTAAAAAAAATGAAATAAACAAAAAAAAGCAAATCCCCCAGTCCTCAAAACTAAACCCAACATCAAATCACTTTAGCTGAGAAGAGCATGTACCACGCAAGTGGCAGATGCCAAGCACTCCTTTAAGTCAGAATGGAAGGCTGCATTTTCAGCTTCTTCCTAGAGGAGTGCTGGAATTGCAGTTTCTAGAAAAACACAGCCCACACTTCCACAGAGTTCACAGATACACTCAGAAATGGAAGATTCATGAGCACGAATCCCCATGGTTTTTAAGAAAACATCGTGAAATAACACACCTTTATTTAAAATGACACAAAGTATCTTACTAGAAGTTCAAGCGGACTGTAAAAATCCATATATTTAGATGTCACACTTATATTTTCAATATTAGAAATCACCTGATGCGATAAATCACTCTAAATTCTGTAAATATTAAGGAATAAACTTGTAGGGATGAAGAACCGTTTAACAGCCAGAATATAGAGGTGGATTTGAAACTGTGTTTTCTTTGCAGACACTCATACATCTCTAAGTGTACATATGCTCCCTTATGCACAACACGTCGAAACTGCAAAAATCAAATAGTGTAAAGACCAGAAGGGAAGGAGTGCTGCAGCCCGGAGAACCACACCGCGCGAACTGTGGTTTTAGACCGAGCCCCCATGACGGACGGCGGCAGCAGCGGGAGCACTGACGGGGAGCTCGCCTTTCCCAGCGGTGCGGTGCCTCCGCCGCGGGACCCGGCGGCTGCCCCGGGCACGGTGCAAGGAGGGCGGCGGGAGCCTCGCCCGGCGGCGCGGGGCATTCCGGCCGGCAGCTCCGGGAGGGCCGGGCCCGCGGGCGGGAGATGAGCGGGGCCGGCAGCGCGGAGCGGCCCCCGGCNCGCCGCGGCACCCCCGCAGCCCGCGGCTCTCACCATTCTCCTCAGGGCCGGGCTGGGTCTCGGCGCCGACTCTGGTTCTCCTCCCGCCGGGCAGCTCCTGCTCGTGGTTCGGCGTCGGCGGTGGCGGGGCCTGTCTCCATCTATCGGGGCTGGGCTCGGCGGCAGCGGAGGGCTGGGTGGGGAGCGGCCGGGCGAGGACGACGCTCCGGGGACGAAGGGAGGCGCGGGACGCGGAGGACGGCGCTGGTTCGGCTCCGCACCGGGACCCAGGGCTGGCGGCGGTCTCGGCCCGGCGCCTCTCTCTCATAATTGTGCGACTCGGCCGGCGGAGGAGCCGCGGCGCTGCCGCGTCAGCGCGCACCGCCCCCGGCAGGAGGAGGGGGCTGCGGGGGCGGTGCTGCCAGCCCGGGGGGACCCGGGGCGGGCCGGCCGGGGACCAGAGTGGGTCCCTCGGCCTCGCCACACGAGCGGCGAGCCCCGAGCGGGGTCCCGAGATACCGGAGAAGGCGGCCGTGCCGCCCCGTGCTGCTGGCGAGGTGAAGGCGGAGATGTTAAAAATGGAGCTTCCCTGCAGAGAAACGCGCCGGGCTGGGGAGGCGCGGGGCAGAGAGCGGCCCCGCGCCCCGGCAGAGGCTGCGGCTGCGCTCGGGGCTGCGCGGCGGCCCCGAGGGCACGGAGCGGGCAGCGAGGGCTCCCCCAGCCCGGGCACCTCGGAGCCGCCCCCTGCCCCAGCAGCGGGACCCGGCCTTACTGCTTGTTCCTCCTTGTTACTCCTCGTTCCTCACGGGACAGGGAACAGCGCTAGTTCAGATTAGTGCACGCCTTTTTGCCACCCTGCTCGCACATGGTAGTGCCGCCATTAGCACCGCGTTGGAGGCATCTTCTAACAGGCCTGAGGCAAACTGGAGAGAATTTCGTTTTGGGGGAAAAAAAGGAGGATGCATTTCTTCCACTTCAGTCAACTCGGTGTCCAGTTTAGATTAGGAACTGCCATGGGGAGGAACCTTGTCTCCTTTTGTATGCAATCTGCAAACTTGGAGAATCAGTACCACAAATGAAAAGCCTTATACAATAATTTCTACTCTATATGTCATTGTATAGCTCTTGCAACAACCTCTGTGCTAGAGTAAACAGCATTTGTAAGGGAAGAAGGAGAGATGGGGTTTGGCTTAAGTTATTTGTGTTCCTTAAATTCAAAAAGATTCTAGAAAAATCTCATTCTCTTTTTAAAATACTATACAAGGGCAGTAATTACATATAAACTCAATCCAAACATTCAAAGTAACTTAAAACCTTTGATTTTTAATTGTCAGGCCTGATCATTTGTCAGCTGTTGTGAGCTAACATTTGTCTCCCCTTGCTGCAAAATGCCAGTATTAGTGTGGGGCTGAGCCCCCTGTGCTCACACCTGAACCCTGGGCTTGTGCATCCCAAGGTCACAGTTCGCTCCAGGGATCAAACAGGCCTGATCAGAAATCAAACCAAGCATTAGCTTGCAGCAGCCACTTTTGCTGCCTTTTTTTTTTTTTTTTTTTTTAACAGAACTGTAGATAACAAGAAACAAAACGTTCTTGCATTTAACACCCATTTAGCAGGGCAAGTCCAGTTGTAAATTCTGGCATCAGAACACCTTTGCTGCGGACAATAGGTGCAAATTTGGGAAGACACAGCAACTGAGGCATCCAGCTCGCATTAGGGTGTTGCAGGCAGTTCCTCAGCTGCAGGGGATCTCCTAATGCTTGTTTTAAGTTAACTTCAGAGGAATTCTTGCTATCTTACATAGATATGAAAATTAGGCTCTTAGGACTAAATTTCCATAGAAAGGGAAAATCAGGCTTTTCCAGGAAAAACTTAAATGAGTTCTGAGTAAAGATCACACAACAAAGAGACTCGATTCACTCTCTTAGTGTGTAGAAGTTCCAAGCCTGCTGATCTGCCACTACTTGTTCCTGCCCAGATTCCCGTGTGCTAGTTCTTGGCTTAGGGAGCAGGAACAGAAGGAGCAGAGGAAGCCCAGTAGAATTTTTTGGGAAATGATTCAAGAATCTTCCCAAGTAGAGAAAATGGGGGATTTTTGAATTCTTTATGGTTGACACCATAAAGCATTTCTGAGAAATGACCTCATTCCTTCTTCCTCTCTCCCACTTCTCCCCTTTCTAATTAATTGATCTAAAGCTCACATCCCACATCAAGTTAATGAGTCAGTTCTTCTATGACTAGATCCTTCATCTCACAGCAATATTTGGGCTATACTGACTTGATTCTCGTGATTATCATGTTGGCCTCTAAGTTTCTTATTTGTAAATCCAAGAGCTAGAAGAAGCAAGGAAATTAGGAAGAAGTAGCTGAAGGCCAGCCTGGGCATGAGTCTTCTCTGGTACAAGCTATTAGTTTAGGAGAATGTGTGTAAGGTGAGGAATTTCCATGCCTTGCTTTCCTGTTGATCCTGCAAAACTGTTGAGATCAACGTCAAACTGTTAGGGAGTTCAGCTGTGATAAGCTTAGTTGGAGAGAGCACATTGTTTCAGGAACAGCTTGGGCTGAAAATGAAAGGAAAGTGAGTCATCAACATCCTCTCTGCCTCGTGCTGTCTGGGGGAGCATGAGCCTTCAGTGTTGTGGAGGCAGGACACAGCACCACAGTGAAATGCATCCCTGTGACCTGGCAGTGATGGCACATGGCCTAAGGAGGTCACCTTATATCCTCTTACTACCTTGATCAGCTGATCATGGCATGATTTGACCCTAAACTAGCAGAGTTTGTCATCCAGAAGGTGAATTCTTGTACATTCAGATGTTAAATCTTGTAAATCAGTGCACAGTAGAATAAGTATTTGCTATTTGTCATGCTAAGTGTTACCTTTCATTCACACCAAAAGTCAACTCAAAATTCCTCTGCTATCTCCTTCCAAATCAACAGCTGTCAGCTGGGAATGACAAGGAAATAATGAAGCATTATTTTATACCTTACAGCATTTAAGGACCTTTGACCTGAAGCAAGTTGCTGCTATCTCAGATCAAATAGAACTGGTTTAAACAAAACTCCTTTTGTTATGTGGTTCCATATCTCATTTTTATATCTCAAATCAAGCTATCAGTCTGTCCTTGACACGTTGAGTTTATTATGTAATCATCACTAGAACTAGTAAAGTTTGTGATGTCAACCCCAATAGGTCTTACATCCCATTAAGCCAACAGTAACTCAATGCAAGTGCTAAAGGATGAGAAACCTCTCTTAGGAAGCTCTTATCTCAATACTGTAGCCTGTAGCCAAGATGCTGCTGTTTGATTGCTCAGCCTCACATGGATGAAACACTGACTCATGCATAGAAAAAAAAAAAACCCCACAGCATTCCTCTTGATGAGAAACTAAATGAGTTACCATTAAATGAAAGTGACCTGTTTCGGGCTTTGTTTGACACTATAAAAAGTTTTATCCAGATATGTGCTGTTATTCTGCAGTTGCTCAAAATAAGTGCTAGAGTTCAAGTAGTTAAATAAGTTGCAAATGCTAACTGATAAGGAGATCTAGTTAATGTCCCACTCAAGGCCAAACAGATTCTGTGCAGAAAACATTTTTTTCTCCCACAGTGAAGTAATCTGTGGCAGAAAAGAGTTATTATTTGTTTGCTTTTCATATTTTTGAAACAGGGGTGAATTCTCCCAAATGCCTTATTTTTTCTTTGGCCACAGGTTTGTCCTTTTCTGATTTACCCAGGTAAATCATTTCTCCAGCTACAGCTATAGTGACAACTCAGCAGTTTACATTTGGACTGCTACTCCTAAAAACTGAAGATAGCTTTTTTTTCCACATGGAAGTTTAAAATTTGTCAGGTAAGGCAAAAAACATACAATAGCACAGGTTAATGGGATCTGTAAGTCCCCTCCATTATTTGTGGAAGATTTTCTAGTGCTGATGTTGTGGATTTTTTGTGACATTTGTCCAATACCTTTCCTATAATATACCAAATAACAGTACAATCACATAACTTGGCAGCAATTCAAAATATACTGCTTTGAATGGGATTAAGTAGAAACAGCTAGGAGGAGGCTTCTTGCCATTGAAACTAGTGGAAATAAAACTAAGAAAATGTGTAACTTCACAGTTTTAAAATTTTTTTGTTATTTTGGTTACTTTGTTTGTTTGTAATACACCCCAGAGTCACACTTCTTCTGAAGAGGTCCCAAAGTTTTAGTAATCTTTTTGCATTATATCGAGGTTTCTTAAATGCAAAAAGTAGTTAGGCTAAGTAATGTGTTAGTTTTAACAGCTGAGATGTATTCCCTCAAAAGAAACAAGCATACAGAAATAGGTCATAAAATCCAAGGTAAATTCAAGATACACCAGGAGAAGAATAATGTACAAAAGGTTAATTTTGCATATTTAACAGTCATTAAACAAATTATCCCCTGTGACTGATTTAGATTCCAATCTCACAGACAATAGATGTCTTTAAATTCAAGCAACAAAACTGCTCAGGTATTAAAATCGATGAAATAACATTGGCATCTCAGTGTGCCACACAGCCCCAGAGAGAGAAGATGGAGGTAGCATGGCTTTGGAGATAAGAGAGCTGATCTGCTATCACCTGAAGGCCACCAGTGCAGTTCAGCTCCTCTGTAACAACTGCATTTAAGTGTTAACTAAGGGCCAGAGCATAAGGCAAAGTCAACCACCGACTTTGCAACACGGATGCAGGGAATGGCATGTGAGGCTTCTCAGTTCATTCAGTGGTTTGGTGCTTTGCTGGGAGTGGCAAATCCCCACTAACGCAGGGAAAGGATTGGAGGGTGGCTTTCTGATGGCAGCACAAAGGGCCCGATGACCAAACACACCAAGCTCAGAGTGCAAAACCAGTAACTCCAGTTCAACTTTGTGTAGCACAGACATATATTCCTATGCATGGTCGGAATATAAATNGGTTTGGTGCTTTGCTGGGAGTGGCAAATCCCCACTAACGCAGGGAAAGGATTGGAGGGTGGCTTTCTGATGGCAGCACAAAGGGCCCGATGACCAAACACACCAAGCTCAGAGTGCAAAACCAGTAACTCCAGTTCAACTTTGTGCTAGGACTTGTCACATCCCAATTAGGCAACAGAGGGTGTGGGTTTTCCAGTTTTAAAATCTTCATTAAAGATACTCCATAGTAATAGGAAGGGATATCAAGTTAATGAGGTAATTGAGCACATGCAATTCAGAATGTTCTTTTACATGCTCCATGAGTGCACAAAAAGAGATACATTACTCAACCCCATCATCTAAAGTAGAATGTAAGCATATCCTGTATTTGAGAATATGATATGTTACTTCCTGCTCAGAAAACAGTTTGAGAGCTTAACCAACGTAGGCCACAGTCCTGCACAAAACTGCCAAGGGTGTGCCTCCACACATCTCTATTTAGATGTGTAAAATCACTAGCTGCCAGGAACTGTATGGGTGCGTTTACAACATAATGGTGAGGCTTTGCAAGATTTTATCAGTGCCTGCCTTTAAAAATACAACTAAAATGATTTTATCTCAGTTTAGTTCCTTCTGAACTTTCTCCTCCCATTAACTTTTTAGAATTTCTAAAGCTTCCCTGTGAAAATTTTTTTTGCTGCAATCTTTGAGCCCACAAATTCTTGTGTTTTCATGTGTTGGCAGCTGAGCAGATCGTCAGTCAGTGAGGTGGCCTTTGCACAGAGATGATCCAGGTGCAAGAAACAGAGGTGCAGCATCTCCTTCCAGGACTGTGCTGGTGAACCAGCAGGGAAACTGATGGAGCTGAAGGTACCTGAATTTTACCAACCAGAGAAAGTTCACAGAGCTCTGCTTCTTGATGTTTTGGGTTTTTTAAACTCCAGTGATAGGTAACTCATAATCAAAACATAAAATTATAGGTGACTCTATATGGGACAGGTCTTAATTGTACAATTTGAAATTCTTATGTGATAGTGACCATGACCAAAATGTCACTTTGTCCTGCAGAAGCTTGCTCTTCCATTTCTTAGAGAAGGAGGTACTAGTGGGCATGCATTTGCTCTTGGTTCCATTGTTACTATAATGTAAATCTACTTTTTAAATCAGCTACCACAGTAATACTCATCTACTAGATAAATATCTGTTTGCTAACTTTCTCTAGTCAGTTGCTTTAAGTCTATGAGGATGGATCAATTCTCTAGCATAAGTTTCCATTACCTTTTGAAAGAAATATTTAATGAAAAGGAGACCATTTTTCTTGTAGCTTTGAAAGGGACACATCACAACAAAGGTGGAAATTAACTATTGTTGAACTTTTAAATGTACCAATCCTGTCAAATTTCCTTGTATTCCAAAGTGTGTACAATACCAAAGTTCACATATCCTGGCAGCCTTTCTGCAAAATATGGGGAGAACCAGCATGAGCATGTTTCAGCCTCTGATGAAACTGCAAAAAGCCTTACTTTTTTGTTTCCAAATCTAAGCCTGGCAGTTACACCACCATTAATGCAACCCCAGAAAGTCAGTGGGACCGTAACACAGACAGACAAGGACGTGCTGAAGATCAGCTTGTTTTAAGCTCCTGTTACTGGTGGCTTGAGCTGGTGGTCATGATGGCTGTGTTTGTTTTCATAGAGTCCAAAAGATTAAACCTACTCATTAATGGTCTCCATACTGGAACAGAGGAACAGATTATTGTCCAAGATAAAGTAATGTGCAGAGACACTTCAAATCATGCTGGTACTGCTCCAAATAGAAAAGAGGAGGAAAGAAAGGAGGTCCTATGTTCATGAGCAAGGAGAGAGAACAGAAACCAGACAGCAGAATAGCCATGAGCACACCCCTAAGTAAAAGCTGAAAGCTCTTTGATCTAAGCACCTTCTTGGTTAAAAGGTCTTTGAGCTGCAAGCAAAAATCTAGTCTCAGCTATTTGATGTCCTCAGTATTCAGGGAAACAGGATCTTGCACATTCTTTATCAATAAGAGGAATTCCAGAGATACCTGAGCTTCCACCATCAACCTCTCTCAAGAACACAAAACCTTGAACTTTGATTGCTCACCACTGACAAAAAGGATAACAGTCTGAGTTGCCCTTCTTCTTTCCTCAAAAACTGTAGAGATAAAGCATTCACCCAGAAAATGTGCTGTATGGGCTACTTGAAAACAAAACAGTGCTTTAGCTTCTGAATGCGTTAGAAATCCAAAGACAACTTTAAAATAGATTTCAATGTGACTGCTTGGTAAAGTAAATTATTCCAAATGAAAAAAAAAATCAAACTCATGTTGTGGTGATAAAATTTTGAGTTTTTCTGTGAATTAAAAAATATTGCAGATCATTGAAGCTGGAAAACAAGCAAAAAAAACCAACCCACCTTCATAACCCAACCAGTAGAGGTGAAATGTTCCTCTGTAGGTTGCCTAATTCCACCCCTCCTGCTCAGAGCAGACTGCCAGGCCTGTGGCTACTTTTATTTTGTCAGTCTCCATCCTTGGAGTTCCACACTAATTCCACACTCACAGGGAAAAGCTTATTTTTGTGTCTAAAGAGAATTGTATTGTAAAGATTGGACTAATCTAAACTGTCAAGCATCCCCTTCCTTAAAAGAAACTGCCTCTTCTAATTGCAATTTTGAGATTTACAGTT
>VYZR01014243.1:42482-64157 GCA_013400675.1 Oxylabes madagascariensis
TTTGATTACTACGTTTGGTGGGCTATTGGATCACCTGACATGAATATCCTACACTAAGTAACATGCAAACCACATGATTCACATGGTTCCAAGTTCATAAGCATTGTTCTTTTTGGGAAAAAGAACCATTCATTGCATAAATATTCAGTGAAAAAGTGAAAATGCAGGGAAGGAAAACAGGGATACTCCCATACACCCTAATACGTGCAGGGTATTTAACTCAGAGTGGTAAGAAGCACCTGTGTGTGCACTGGTAACAAACCACCCAAGTGAGGACTGGAACCATGATCTTCTATCATGGGTGACATGAGCAATGTGCTGTCTATGCTGAAAGTTAAAAATTGGCAGGTACAGTACAGGTAAAGAATAGGGAAAAACTCCTCTGCTACCTACAGCAAAGTACTAGCTCCAAACATGATTAAATGTACAGGATCCTCCCCTTACAGAGTTTGTTGATGAACAAAATAAGCAGGTATGACAGATAACCAGAATTTTGTAAAACCAAGCTCAGACAGCCAAGCAGAGCTTTTCAAATTTTATTACAGAATGCTTTCAAATAAAGGTAATGCAGCAAATCTACAAGTATTTTAATTGTTGAGTATGCTACAGATACCTTTAATATTTATTAAAGCAGCTTGTAATTTTCTTTTGTAACTATCCCACACACTAAAACCATACAGGAAACAATTTGTCAAACTGTTCTCATACTTTCATGCTGCCTTAATTAGCAATCAGAAAATACCCAGAGAAAACCTGTCATTTTTAGTAAGTGAAAGGTGCACAATACCTGCACTGCCCAAATGGGATTTCTCCTATTAATGCTGCAAGACAGTTGTACAGACTCATCGCAGATGCCAGGCAGAAGACTGATATTATAACATAAACTAAATAAAAACAATGAAGACAGGAATCAGAGACAAAAAAATAGAAAACAGCAAATAAACACAATAACATACATTTGATACTTTGTGCTCAAGAGATGTCTGGACTGGCACTGACTGATGTGGTTTAAAGGTTACAGTGACAGTACTGAGTAGACAGCGGGACTGGATGATCTTGAATGTCTCCTTCAACCTTGAGGATTCTATGATTCCATAATATAAACTGTTAACAGTTATAGCAGTGCTCAACTATAGTCAACTGAGTGTATCTGCCATGACAAAGTTCTCATCAAACAAAAACTTGACTCAGAGGTATCAGAACTGCTTTCTAGCCAGATCCTCACCAAAAAAATAAAACCAAACCCCAGTTAGCAAAAAATGTTCTCATCAAGCAAACTGTAAACACTACGAGGTTGTCACTGCCATCCTCCCAAGAACATTGACATAAATCATGTATTTTTTCGCTCATCATTAGTCACCTCTCTTCCACATGACTTCATTAGAACAAGCACTGTCAAGGCAGTCTTTGTAAGACAGCTGAAGAAACCTCTAAGTAGCAACTGCATCATTTCAACCCTCAACTCATGCATGGAGAGAATAATTTAAAAAGTTAACATTCATTTTAGTTTAGAAATCTAGCTTCTTAGACTTAAACACTTCATAAGATCATGTAGAAAAATAAGTCAAGTGAGATTATTCATCGTTTCTTACCTAACCATTTGTAGAAGAAATAAAGCAAGACCAGCATGACACAACAGATGACAACAAAGAAGATAACTGTTACAGGGGTGAAAGTAACATTTTCTTCCTTCTTCCATCGGGTTTCTCTCTCCCCAGGACTTGCTACTGCTTTCAGATTCTCACTGTTACAAGAAAACAACGAACACATTTACCTCAGATGACAGATTATGAAAATGTTTTACTGTGAGCAGAATTGATGGTTACAGAACATTTAGACTGACAAGGTTTCAGTTTAGTCCTTCATACTACTATTAGACTTAAACCCACAGAAAATGGTATGGTTATTGTTTGAATTTCTCTCCATTTTTTAATGAAGAGATGCACTTCCAACCTAGCACAGATCTCAAGGAAAAATTCTTAACTGCGCTCCTTTCCAATGGTGTGGTAATTGCCAACTTTAATGGAGCATCCCCAACCAATACCTTGATCCATGTGAAGAAAAGTAGTACTACACTTTTAAACTGCTTTTCAGGATGCACACACTGACCTCTATTAGTGCATCACTTCTGACTACAAAATTTATTGGGCTAAATGTAGACAATCCGATAAATATGTCTACAACAAATCAAAATCATAGGTATTGCTCACTCTTAAAACTTTATCTAGACATAAAGTGTCTGCAAAATCCATTCATGTTAGCAGATGTACATTAGCAAGTACTAGTTCTTTTACTCTTACACCTCATAATTACAGAGTAAGTGAGAGGTGGTATAACTGGGGATTTTCACTGGGAGTAAAATTTCTCTGCATACGTACTCCATGTTTATACCTGACCATGCAAAGTAAGGAGACTTAAATGGCTGTGTTTGTTCTTTGAGCAGAGAGCCCTTGACTCTTTAGTACCAACCTAGTGCAAATTGCCCATCAGATAGCCTGCTCCTGAGGAATCCCAGGACCTACCTACCAAACACTGAATTCAGCACTGAAACAGCTACCTTCAAAAGAGAATAACCCACAGGAGCAAGGCACCTTGTTAGATGAATCACCTTCTCAGAAGACATGCTTTGAATAAGCAGCTTTTTTTAAAAAAATAAGCTTGCCCTAGATTTATGAAAGAGCACTTTAACTGGTTTAATAAATTACATCTAGGTATTTTTAATATGGGAGACAGCACCACATTTTGTTATTTTAGCATTCAGTGCAGCCACACCCTGCAGCACTGCAGGGTGAAAAAGCAGCATAATCAGATCCAACCTTTAAAAAATAGAAACACACACACCTCCCCTCCTTCTACTTCTTTAATCTCTTTACAATAGCTAATTTGCATAACTGTGGGAAAAAGGAAGCTGTTGTTATCACATACAATCCTCTCCTTGCTCTTCTGGGGAGCAAAGCACCAGAACACCACTGAGACCCTAAAGGTAGCAACACACACTGGCCCATTTAGCATACACAGCTACCCAAGAAACACTCAGAATAATGCCAAGCTCTCAAAGGCAAAGCTACAGCCCGTTTAAACCCAGACTAATAACAACTCTGTGCACCACTTAAAGCTGCACACCCCTCAAGGACAGTGCAGAAACCCCCACTACCCCTTGTTTCCCCTGCCTGTGCCACATTCTGCACGGCCACTCCCTCTTCCCCTCTTCCCTCCACAGGGACTGCTGCTGCCTCCTTGTCCTTGCCCAGTCCTAGAGCTGCTGCTGCCTCGGCTCTGTTGCTCCACCAGATAAAACACAAAGCTGAAGCAGATAAGCCAGGTTGGACTTTATCTGGAGCCAGCCAGACAACAAACTGTGCTTCCCATTGCTCGTGGTGAGAGGAGTGCTGCACAGCCAGCGGGGATGGAGCAGCTGTGCAGATCCCTGCCAAGGCAGACACTAGGTACAATATGTATTTACCTCCTGAATCACTGCACTTGAAAGGTGTAACTAAAATACCTAATTTCTGTTGTGTATATTGGAGAATTATGATGCTAGTTACAGAGCGTTTGGTAATTTGTCAAAATGTTAACCCATGCCTCCTCCCAAGAGCTGCATTATCCCTCAGGGACTTATACAATCAATGCTTGACGTTCCTCAAAGACCTCTGGTGATTTTTCAGAGGTTACTCAGAGTGCTGAAACATTTCATGACAAAGCAGCTAATTGCACTTAGATCTTCTAATTTTTTAACTACCAACCTAAAAGAAAATAACTTCTCACTGATCGTAGTGTCAGTTTTCACAAGCTTTGCAGTCCATGTAATTTAAGCAGTTCCATTTAACAAACTTACAGTTCTGCTACTCCACTCCAGTAGCCTCCCAGTGCCACTGTAAATACAGCAATTAGGAAGATGACAACCATACTGTAGTCAAACTCTGGCAAAGGTGGTGCATACAGAGTCACATTAACTTCATTTCCAAGCACCTGAAACATAATATACAGGTTGGTTCGTAAGGAGAACAAAGAAATTACATTGCTTATTTTCCAACAAGATGTACATCATGATTTCCTACTCTTAATCTACACAATGCTGAGAGGAAGTTTTCAGCTCACTGCACAAGACATGTCATATGTTTGCCAAGAAGCAATGCTTTCCATGCTACCTTTCAGGATGGTCAGGTTTGGAAACAAGTCTATTACTACACCTGTGTAAATACAGAGATACCACAAGAGAACATGGTACCTCTTTGCGTTCTTTCCACAACTTTCTGAGAAGTTGTGCCTCTAGCCCAATGCCTCCCCAGAATATAGCAAGTGCTATCAAAGACATCTGCTCTGCAGGAAAGCACATCTAACTCAATCACCTTGAAATATAAGCTCACAGGTCCGCTGAGGTATCAGCACATCTACCTCTAGCACTCAAACCCATGAAACTCAGTTCAGATACAGACATGAGGCTTCAGACAGAACACAGTGACAGCTCAAGGTGGCAGAAAGTTATTTACCAACAGCTTCACACAAACATGATTTGAGATGGATTCAAATGAAAAGAAAGCAATTTCATGCTATTTAAAAAATTTAAGACCTAAGAAAAAGAAATCAGCTGAAGTATGCAGAAGAAAATGGGAAAAAACACTCACATATAACTGGTACTGAATTGTACAAAAATCTTGAAAGCAAAACCAAGGTGCTTTCATTTGACTGAAAGGTGAGATTTAAAAAACAAAGGATGATAATTTGACAGGAAATGGAAAGTAGTAGGGAAGACAAGTTTGCTGTTGCAGTCAAACTAAGTCCAGACATCTAAAAGAATTGTGCAGTGAGAACAAACTTCAGAGATGAAGAGAAAAACCCCAGATTTGTTTACAGTCTGCGTGTGAGATAAAAGCAAGAGAGAGAAGAACAAGCCAGACAGGTTTGGCTTCAGAAAGATCAAACTGGCACTAGAAAGAATGAATGGGAAGCCCAGTAACAGAGTGGAATACAGTGGCCACATATGAAGAAAGCTGAATCATTTCAACATCTAAATTTTCTAATTATAGATAATAACCTTTCTGCAGGCTAAAGAAGTCAGAATCATTCTTTTTGCCTGAAGTTATGGAAGTTCAGAAAACAAGGAATAAAATTAAATTCTAGTGAAACACTGCAGTTGTATGAAGTGGAATATAACATTAAAGGGGAAAAAAAAACAAACCCTGTTCAAATTACACCATCCTCTATGTAAAAAAAAACCCCAACCCAACCAACCAAAAAACCCAAACAAAAACATAAAACAAACAAACAATCCCAAACAAACAAACCACACACAAAAACCCAAACACCACTAAGGACCAAAAAAAAAAGCCAAAAACCCTAAGAGGCTTATACATTTTTAGTATTCAGTTCCAATACATCTTAATCCAGTTTTCCTTTAAGTTTCATAAATCCTACAAAGTATAATTCACATTAGAATCTAGAGCAATTGTTTGCTTTCGCTCCTATTGTTCCTCCCTTCAGTAAAAACTTCTTAAGTCTCAACTTGCACAGGGAGCACTAGAATGAAACAGACTGCATCAGGTAACAAATCTTCAAGAGAGCTGTTCACTGACTAAAAGGTTTAAAACACTCTGCTTTTGCTATCAAGACTCTTAACAGACCTGGCTCTCATGGTGAAGGCTAACAGATGATTTACTTGTCAAGTAAAAAGAATGCTTATACAAACTACCTGCCCTCAGACTGGTGTTGTCTCTCTCTTCTAAACAAAAGGAGGATGCTGGAAGCTTTAAAGAGAGTTAAACAAGAACTGCAACTGTAGTAGGAAGCGTACAATGGCTGCTGGATTCCAAGCAGTGCATATCATTCAAAATAACAGCTGCCAGTGACATGACAGAGGGCTTTGGCAAAAAACTAGAGCAGAACCAGGAAAGCTCACTTGTAGCCTAGGCTGTGTTCCTATTTTTATGAAGGCAGTCTCACTCTACATCATACCACTCCGAGCATAAGTGGGCAATGAAGAAGTGCAGAGAAGATCCAGACCCAGCTTGCCCTAGCTTCTTTACATGTTAGTAGGGCATCCTGAAATCAAGCAAGCAAACAACACTTATCTGACTTGAAGAAACAAATCTGAAGACAGAGGACAACCTGAACTCAACTACAGTACTTATCAAGGCCGTGGCAGTTTGAAGACAGCACAAACCTCCAGTCATGTCAGTGCTCAGCCAAGTACCTATCTTTAATGACAACAGTAAACAACCAAAGTCCTACAAATCTAGGCAGTTTCAGTTTGCATACTTACCTAAGACAACCTCCCATGGCAGCTCTGAAGATTAAGAGCAGAAATGGTGAAGTGAGCTCGCAAATTCAACTCAAGAAGCTAAGACTACACAGTGCCAGCCTCTGCTATCCCCAGAAAAACGTGTGCAATGCAACTCCTGCTTAGCAAAACTATTCAACGCTAAATAAAAAACCCAAAACAACAATATAATAACAACAGAAAAGGCCACACTAAAGAAAATACACTGTTTTCCTTAAAAGTCTGTGCAATATTTTGTTATCCTAACATTACATGCCAAGGAAAAGAAACTCCAAATATTCCCAAAACAAACTCCTCTGCTTATAAAGTGTAGGAGACACCACAACTCCTGCATTTTAATAATAAGCATTTGGCATCTCACCATCAACTCACCAGCAGAAACTCAAACTACACCGCCTAACCACTCTTTAGCTGATGCTGTCACACTATACAGAGAGAGCTTATCATCTGGCAAAAAAACCCTTGTCTTTCCTCAAGATCCAACTTGCTCAGGTGCTGCTTTGCCTGAAAGCTCTGGTGCCAGTAGCTACAAGCTCAGCTGCTGCAGTTTCTGCACTAAAGGAACAGCTCTCACAGGCTACAGCTCTTCATGTGTGCCAGGCACCTGCAGCTGTATCCAAGCCTACTGGAACCCAGCTTATCTTGTTCAGCGGGAAACTTCTAAGGTTCCCCATCTCCAGTTAGGTATTGTGTTTCCCATTCTCAGTGTTCTGATCAATCAATCAATCTCTCTTGTTCACCTGAGTAGGAAGACCAGTACTTCCACAACTAAACGTCCATCCTCTCTTAGGAATGAAAGCAGTATCCAACCACATTCAAATCAGGCAGGCATCCAGACCTGACCTGAAATTAATCTATTTCAAATACCTAACTTTATACAACCATAACACTGAAATTCTGTTACTTACCAGCTGCATATCTACTATGTCATTATATCTTATAAGAGCAATTGGAAGAGTCACATCTTCAAAATCAGTCTTGTTATCTGAAATAGCAGACTAAAAGAGAAAGTGTAAGTGGTAAGTATGTTGAGCTTATTTACAAAGTAGGTTAGATCCCTAAAAGCAGATTATCCTTTCAATTTCAGGGCATTTGTAGGAAGGTAAAAACCAAAAGGCTCATTCATCACCCTTTGCAAAAGGTTAATAAAGATAGATGTCCTTAAACCAGATGATACTACCAACACATCTAGACTCATACAGTTCTTGTGCTTTTATAGTATTACAAGGGATAATCAAAACTTTTAAATTTCTACACTTCTAAAACAAGATGAACTTTCTGTGATAACCACACAAATTCATAAATTGTACATAATTGTACATACACTTTGCAGCTGCAATGGAGAACAAAAAAACAGTGAGATCTTACAAGACCTTTTTTATTTCCACTTTTGGATTACATTTCCCTGGCTTATTTTTATCACACACGTCTAAAACAGTACCACCTAAGTTTACATGGAGTTCAGAATGCACTAAAATTAGGGAATGGCAAAGACAAGTATTTGCACTCAGAAACATGTTTGAAGGTACAAGGAACATTTAGAAATCCAGCTCGGCTGTAGCTCCTCTGAGCTGCTGTAAGCCAGCACTGCACAGCCCTTCCAGCACAGCTCTGTGGGAGGGTAAATGACTCGTGCTGGAATCGTGGTCAGGGTCTTCTGCTTTTGGGGCTTCTCTCAGCTAACCCTGCACAACACTGCCTGGGACCAGACAAGACTATCTCAGTACAGAAGAAAACTTTGTTGTAACTTACCAGCCTAGTTTTACTGGCAATCAACAGCATTTTAGCACCCAAACGTTGTGCAATTCTTGCTTTCTCCAAGAAAGTGCAGTTTCCTCTCATCACTACAACTGCTTTGTCTTTCATTAAGCCAGAAGGAACTTCAGCTGAACTGCAGAGGACTGTAGAAGTCAAGTTTTCCAGTGTCCTGAAAGTCTGCAGAGAGAGACGGAGAAAAGGAATGTGATTGAAGTAGGAAATTTGATATTACAAACAAATTAATACACATGACTACATTACTGTGCTCTTTAACTGGAGATTTGCCAGGAAGAGGTGTAACAGAAAAGAATGATCAATTCAGGAATATAAAATCACAGCAGCAGTTTCTGCAGCGTGCAATACTGAGGGACATTTAGAGCAGTATAGAACTGAAATGATCTGGCTATTTCTAAGTGCAATTTCACAGTAGTTGGTATTGTAATTTAAACATAAGAAACTGATTACAGAGAAAAATCACTACTTGTAGTTCGGGGGAATCCGGGGTACACTCTGTGATAATTCCAGGCTTTACAAGCCAAAAGAACACTGATGGATACAACACAACCAGAGGTCCAAAGTACAATGCTTGTTTAAAACCAGCTGTTCAGTCTAATAATGTATTACTTACATCATCATCATCATCTCCTTATTTCAAAATTTAATTTCATATTGACAATTATCTTGAAATGATTGTCAGTTTTCTTTGTTTGGTCAAGGCATCCCAGTGGCCAAAGTGGCATGGCAAAGACATCTGGGGCAGATAAATGATTTTTACTGTGTTTTACATTGAGTGAGTCCGCGAATGAACAACAGAAGGGAATGCAGAGTGCCTTGATCACTCCCAAACACAAAGTATTGCCTGTTTATAAGAATGCCTAAAGAACATTTATTTCTGCCTCACACCAACACACTCAGAAAATATAGCATGATGGTACATTTCAGATAATCTCCTATTATACCACCTGTTTTCAAGACAATTAAACAGTACATCAAACTGATGAGCCAATATAAAAAAAACTTTCAGAAGTTTACCAATTTTTGTAAACAAATAAACATAACTNACCTGCAATAGATCACAGTGTTCTGAGTTACACCAAGTTCAGAATATCAGTTATGCAAACATTCTTCCAAAAAGCTTAAGAAGAGAAAGAGCTGTTAGGAGAAAAGGAATTTACTCAAGTCATAATTTTACATAATGATTGATTCCATGAGAGCTTGAGAGCAGGCTGGAACACTACTAAAAACCTAGTTACTATATAACGCTGCTTATCCTCTTTGCAAATACAGTGTATTTGTGACATGTACAGTTCATGTCACCAAGCAGAATACCAGCAAGAAACCAATACAAATTACTTCAGATTCTCTATCTTGTGCCTTCCAAAAAGTGCAAAATTTTACATGGAAAGCAATTACAACAGTTCATGGAAAAGAGATGAAGTTCTAGAGTCTTCCTTCCTCACAGACTCTAGAATTTTCCCTACTAATAAAGTAGGGGATTATATGTATTATATATACATATACATCATATGACAAGCCCCAAAATATTTTTTGTCAAGTAACTGTAAACACAAAGATACTGCCTAGTGTACCTTTAGAAGAATTTGTGTAGTCAAGGAAATACTGGTGTTTCTTAAGATTAGAGTCCCTCACATAATATGATTCCTGTTATTTACAAATACAGCTGAANTTCAAAATTTAATTTCATATTGACAATTATCTTGAAATGATTGTCAGTTTTCTTTGTTTGGTCAAGGCATCCCAGTGGCCAAAGTGGCATGGCAAAGACATCTGGGGCAGATAAATGATTTTTACTGTGTTTTACATTGAGTTAGTCCGCGAATGAACAACAGAAGGGAAGGCAGAGTGCCTTGATCACTCCCAAACACAAAGTATTTCCTGTTTATAAGAATGCCTAAAGAACATTTATTTCTGCCTCACACCAACACACTCAGAAAATATAGCATGATGGTACATTTCAGATAATCTCCTATTATACCACCTGTTTTCAAGACAATTAAACAGTACATCAAACTGATGAGCCAATATAAAAAAAACTTTCAGAAGTTTACCAATTTTTGTAAACAAATAAACATAACTTTAACTCCCAAATATAAACCTTAGACATAAGGATAACATCCAAAGGAAAAAAAAATAATAGGATAAAATGAAAACATAAAACACATAAATAAATAAACACATAAATACAAAAACTGGTTCTAAGCACAGAGAGAATATCCCCTTTGTAACTCTAGAAGCCAACTCTTTAAAGGATAGAAATGTTTACTACAGATTTTTTTTTTTGAGTGATTTGAGGGGAAGGGGACAACATGAACCAAAATGGCAAATATTCAGCGTAGCACGTATTTAACTCAAAATTTTGAAGACCATTTATAGTTGACTCAAATTCATACTGCATTCTAGTATTCTTAGAGAGTATAACTACAAGCTACTTACAGCATTGTCCAAGGTTTTTGGAAGAGATATCCAACTAGAATTGTAAATGATGCAGTAATCCTTAGTTACTGGGGGCACTCCACTTCCAGAGGCATGCAGGATCCCCTCATCAGCAGCTACCTGCAATAGATCACAGTGTTCTGAGTTACACCAAGTTCAGAATATCAGTTATGCAAACATTCTTCCAAAAAGCTTAAGAAGAGAAAGAGCTGTTAGGAGAAAAGGAATTTACTCAAGTCATAATTTTACATAATGATTGATTCCATGAGAGCTTGAGAGCAGGCTGGAACACTACTAAAAACCTAGTTACTATATAACGCTGCTTATCCTCTTTGCAAATACAGTGTATTTGTGACATGTACAGTTCATGTCACCAAGCAGAATACCAGCAAGAAACCAATACAAATTACTTCAGATTCTCTATCTTGTGCCTTCCAAAAAGTGCAAAATTTTACATGGAAAGCAATTACAACAGTTCATGGAAAAGAGATGAAGTTCTAGAGTCTTCCTTCCTCACAGACTCTAGAATTTTCCCTACTAATAAAGTAGGGGATTATATGTATTATATATACATATACATCATATGACAAGCCCCAAAATATTTTTTGTCAAGTAACTGTAAACACAAAGATACTGCCTAGTGTACCTTAAGAAGAATTTGTGTAGTCAAGGAAATACTGGTGTTTCTTAAGATTAGAGTCCCTCACATAATATGATTCCTGTTATTTACAAATACAGCTGAATTTTAAAACTTCTGATAATGTTAGGAATGAGCACTTCTCCCCAAGCATAAATAAAGGTCGGGTATCTAAGTGGATAAATGAACAGACTAAAGATTAGATGCAGCTACAGCTATAAAGCAGAGAAACAAATAAACATTATTTGCATCTCAAAGAAGTGTCACCGTAAAAAAACTGGAAGATGTTCTTATTTCAACTGTTTGTCTTGAAACTGAAGTCAATAGCAAGAAGCATCATCACTGTAAAAAAATTTTTAAGCTACTGCTGTAAATTTCAGTTTTGTATAAAAAGCCACTAACCTATTAAGCTAGAAGTAGGCATGGGTACGGGGGAGAAGCCCAAACAGTTAGATACACAATGCTAAGCCTTAACAGTGCTAGAGAGGCATTTCTCCTCAAGCTAGAAGATCTGTATTCTGCAGCAAGGGAGAACTAGAGAGAAAATAAAAGCATGTGACGATATTGTTGCAGAGGTTTATGTCTGCCTGGTTTGAATAGCAAAAAACCTTCTTCAGAGGAATCCATTATATCGGCCCCAGCGCATGAACATCTGCTGGGAGAACTGTGTCAAAGGGCCTGAGCACATTAACTGTTTAATACAGAACAGTTCTTCAGCTGTCAGCTGAAATAAATTGTTCCGTGATTTATGATCAGCACAAAAATGATCAAGCTTTCCTCTTAAGTGCAATCACCTAGAAGTACAAACTAATGCTGAATTAAAAGCAGTAAAGACTTCCAACAGGTGCAAACCCCAAAGGTTTAAATCCATTAAAAGCTCTTTCTGCTTCACAAAATAGAATAATAAGTGTTTTCTGGGTTCCAGGAAATCAAGTGTTAATACTACACAAGCATAAATCTACCTAGAAGGAGTGATTACTTGCTTATTTGATATGCATGTTTTGTTTGGCAAGCTTCCCTTCTCTGGGGATTAATCAGGGCACACAATTCATCCTCATGAGGTGGAGGGAGGCAGGACCTGAGCATGACGTGTACCCACACCTATTCATTGCTGAGCTCCAGAAGCTGAGCATTTAGAAGTTAAAAATTAAAAGAAATGCTACATGATGTGCCTCACTTGGAACATCCCCAGGGAAATCCTCTTGCATTCAGCTAAAGTCCTGTTACTTCCTAATCGCCTCAGTATCCTTTCACAGCAGACAAGGGCTACTGGTTTGGGTAGGTGGCCTTGCAGTCAGCTGTGCCACTGAACAATTCCTACTCTCAGTACACATACAAAGCTAACATTTCTCACCGAGCACATTCTCAATCTTGTTACTTAAGAACAAGACTAAGTGTGTGATCACAAAAGCATCTTCTGAAAAGATTAACCTGCTTTCCTAGGCTGATTTGCTCTGGCAGAAAAGCATTTCCACATGGAGAAAAGGCATGACAGCTGTCCTTACCTAAAGGGGCGTCACCATCTCCTTTCACTTCAGGTTCAGTCAATTCCCAATGGCTCCTCATCTCCAAACAAATCCCTTCCTATTTCTCACAGGTAGTTCTCTCATCATATTTGCTTCCCTTATCAGCTTTAAATTTTTGTTGTATAAAAATTCCTTCTCTTCAATAGAGAAGAAGTCTCATTCTGCTTCTTAACCCCTAATATTCCAAACATGTCCCTGTCACTGCAGGGACATAAGCCTGAGCTGACTGCTGTGCTTTGGAGTTTACCAGTAACCCCAACACACAGAATACAGGAAATCAGATGAACCAGTAGACACGGAGACCAAACCATGCCTATATTTACAACATCCATCACAATTAGTATCTAGCTAAGACACAGAGAAACTCAAAGGTACAGACTAGGGAGAAGGAGGTCGGTATGTAGCAAGTGACAACATAAAACCCACAGAAACATAAAAAGGCGGGAAAAAACCCAGCGATGAGCAGGATGACCACAATTTTGCTGTTTTGCCAGTGGCCCTGTGACACACACACAAATCAGGCCTTGTCCCTCCCTCCCGGCACTGTGACCCAGCAGAAGAGGAGCCCACGCTCAGACAGCAGCAGTGATCCTTCCCCAAACCCAACTCCCAATGCTATTAATGTCAAGAGACTGCTCCTGAGGCAGAATGACCTGGTCCGATGCTCACCACTGCTACAACTGCATCTGTAGAGCAACGAGGCAGGACACAGGGCCTGGAGTCTTGTAAGAGGGCAGAAACCACTTCCCTTGTCAGCAGCAGCAAATTATTGGGTCAAGGAGCAAAGTCAACCTTCACAACACCCCAACACACCAGTGACAGCTATGTGGGACTCAGGAAAAGCAAGGGAGACGAGTTACTTCCCCCACAGGCATTCTCAAA
The DNA here is from genome assembly GCA_013400675.1 of Oxylabes madagascariensis. NCBI lineage: Eukaryota > Metazoa > Chordata > Aves > Passeriformes > Timaliidae > Oxylabes > Oxylabes madagascariensis. The sequence goes on from VYZR01014243.1 coordinate 56,017, forward strand.
GTACTAACATACTGTGCTGTGCACCTGTTGCTGAGCATATCCAATGGTGACTTCCTACATAGGAAAGAAGTATTCTGCATCCTGCCTTACCAAAACAAAATAGACTCTGTTAAAATTAAGTAAACGAAAAACCCTCAACAACAAAACAATTTCGTGGAACAGCATTTAATGCATACATGTCCTTTATGTCCTTTATACTGCCTAAGCAGATTAGGGAGGTTTCTGGGTTCCCCATTTCACTGCCCCATTTGGCAGAAGGCGGTCTGCCTGATTTCCACGGCAATGTGCACCTGCGGAGAGGGAGAAGCTGCAAATACGCGCCATACCGAAACCAAAACTGAAGATGAACGAGACCAAAGTCAGGACGTATACACACACTAGGAGCTTCCCTCTTCCCCGCATCCAAATTTAAACACCAGGTTTATCCACGCAGGCACCCGTGAGATTTGTTATCTCAACTCCCAAGGCGTGACCGGCGCTGGCCCGGCGGGGGGAACCGGGAGGCCTCACCCGAGGCGCACCGGGGAGGCCCAAACCCCCCAGGGAGGCCCAAACCCCCCGGGCCGCTCCAGCCCAACCCGCCCCAGGCAGGGGGAGCAGGGGGAGCGCAGCGCAGCCCAGGCCAGCTAGGGAAGATGGGAACTGCGCGGGCCCTGCCCACGGCCGGCGAGCTCCCGGGAACGTGCCCGGGGGATAGGGCAGGCAGAGGGAGCCCCTGGGCCGGCTGGGAAGAGAAGCGACGGGCAGCGCCATCCGCCAGGGCCGGCCCGGCAGCGCGGCCCCGCGTCCTTACCAGCGGGAGCAGCAGGGCCCACAGCGCGGCCCACGGCAGCCCGGCCGCCCCCATCGTGCTCGGCCGGCTGCTCGGGGAGGGCCCTCCCTGGGCTCGGGCGCCGCACGCCCCCGCGGAGCCTTTCACGGCCCCGGCGCGGCGCCGCTTCCTCTTCCGTCCGCGGCCGCTGCCGGCCCGGTCCCGGGACGCCGCGGGCANGGCCGGGCGGGCGCGGGGCTGCGCGTCCCCGCCCCCGGGGCTGTGTGCCGCGCGTCCGTGCGTTCTGCCCTGCCCTTCGCGGGGCTGCGCGGCTGTCAGCGTGTCAGGGTGTCCCCCGGCAGCCCTCGATGTCACAGGTGCCGACGGGCTCACTCAAACTCCTCAGAGCCCTTGCGAGTAAGAGGAATCGGCTGCGTTTGCCTCACGTCCCCACACAAAGCAGTCCGAGCGTTTCGCCTCGGCCCGGCTCTCGCAGAGCCAGGGCAGAGAGGTGTGGTGAGGATGGCAGGAGGTCGTTCGTGAGAGCAACAGGTACAAGAAACAGCAAAGTGTGGCCTACAACACAAGACTGAGGAAGCTGCGTTGTTTGCTCTCGAAAAAAAACCCAACGAACCAACAAGCGCATTTCAGAGATGTCTTCCAGGTTTCGACAGTATTAAAAGGGCTGTGATGCATCAGATACAAGAACTAGCATGGATTTTCAGGAAGGAGATGGGCTGAAACAGCTCCGTGATTTACCAGCAAAGGAAGTTGTGCAACATCCCTTTTTTCACAGGAGCCTTTCCAGCCCTCGTTCCGCGATCCGCCCCTTTCCCGAGGCCTGCCCAAGTGCCAGCGTGCCCAGGGAAGAGGAAGCGGTGCGGATATAGGAAAGATTGCTGTAGGAAGAAGGGAATGTGGCCACGGCTGAGATGGCGGAGGCGTGAGGGAAAGGGAGACGCAAGAGGATGAGAGCTGAGCTCCACTTCAGCATCAGTAAATCAAAGCCTTAAGTGGGTAACTCGGTTTGAGTTGCTCACAAATTGTTTATTAGTCATTAGTACTGAGGGAGGAGATTCCTGCACGCATGGTCTGTGCATTTAAGGACAAAGGCATATAGAACATTCCCCACTGCATTATGGCACATTGTCAAGAAGCTGTTCTGTTGCTGTTCTGTTCTGTATTTTGATCAATACCGATATTTTGATGGTAACAGACAGGCTTTTTATTTCGCTCAGTGACAATCTGCAATTCATCATTATATCTGCAACAGAACAGGCTTATGCATCTTGTAGAATTGCTGACCTGCAAAAGTGTGTCTAACAATTTCATGTGCTTAAACAGTTAAACAGATAGTGGCACACTATGACACAGCTAATAATTCATATTCTATGCAGAACTGGTATTTAAAAAACAGGCTAGTACGTTGTCCATCTGTGTGTTTCTATTCTGGTGCTGTTGTCAGAGTAACCACGACACTTTATGCCAACTGCTATCTCTTCTGAGTCTAACAAGATCTGGATGACAAATGAATACTGATTTACTTTAATAAATCTGCCAATTCTGTGATCTATAATGAGCTGTGGGTATGTACATTATGCTGTATTTCAGGCATGGAAGAAGTGTTTAATTTGAATTACAAGTGCGTAGCTGCTCCCAGGATCAGATTCCATGGGGGCATGTCCTGTCCTGCCACATACTAATCCTTCTCCTTCTGTTCCCCAGGAAAACACAGCAGTTTTTATTCTGTCTGCAGCTGGAAATAAAAATGGGCCAAGGAGAAAGGACTGCAATTTCCTCTGAATAAAAGGAAACTGCTCTCTCAAAAGTGTACGCTTGGTTTGATGTCCCCTGCCTTGATGGTTGTTTAAAGATATTGTGAAAACATTTTTTACACTAAACATGTATTCTGCAGTCCAGTGGGACTATGGGAGTTAGAAATACCTGCCCTGAAAAGCTGTGGAAGGACAGGGTGGGGGTTTAGGATATCAGCTTAGGATATTTCAGGAGGGGTTAGGATATCAGTGAAAACTTCTTAGGTAATCTTTATTGGCAACTTCAGTAGTCCCCAGTCTTTACCATTAGCTTTAATATGTAACCAAAATGGAAAACATGATCTATTCTCAAATTTCCACACAGAAAAAACTAGATTTCATTCATATATGTGCTTTCCAATGCCAGGCAGAAGAAATCTAGGCTATAAAGGCATTCAAAATATGTTTTTTCATAATGATCAGCCTCTTGGCTTTTCAGTAAACTTATCCCAACCAACCTGCTTTTTTCAATTCCTTTTCCTGTATTTCCTTATGCAATTAAATTTGCTCTTCCAATAGCTTAACTTTGAATTATTGTCTAATTCTGTTAATTTTGCATAAAATGCCATAAACAGAAGATAGTTCCTTCCTAGGTAGGCAGATGTGGAAGGGTGGCTATCAGCATTAGGTATTTTGGAGAAACATTGCATAATTTTTAGAGGACTAAGATTGCAAAAGCAACTGGACTCTGCTTATCAAACAGTTATGCCACACAAGAATCAGGACAGAAGGGATTTGGGGTTCATTGAGCAATACACAAGCTTCAAAGGGACGAAGGAATTTTTAACATGTATTAATTTCTAAGAACTTTTAAAGAAAGAATGCTGACTCAAATGCTGCACATATTTCAAAGAAATTTTGTAGGCAGTAGAATAATAGGACAGAAAAAAGCTGGTGATGAGGAAAAGAAAATAGCTTAACCAAAAAATATTTTACTTCGTCCTATAAATTCTTTCAGTGCCTCATATTTTCACAGCTTTTTGGCTGGAGTCTGGAACAAAACAGCACAATAACCCAGTGAAACCTGTTGATTAAATGAGTACAGGAAATATTGTTGCTGAAACCTGCTGTCTCTGTGAGACAGGCACACATGGTGGCGACAAGGACATGTGCAATAGTCTGGTGGGACCTCTATCTCCTGGCAAGAGACCGATCCAAAACATACAAAGGACAGCATTTAAGACTTGTTTATTAGTACAAGCACGTGTTTAGCATGTTTTCCCCATGTACCAACTGCCTTATCTGAACACCAGTAAATATTAATTTCTGCAAGGAAGAGATACCCTAGTTCACTGAATATGATGCAGCAGAGAGATAACTAATTTAAATGCATTTTCAAGGGAATGTTTAAACTAGTTGAAAGAAACTAGTGAAAGCCTTACTCATACACCATTATTCAGCAAGGCCCCATTAGCATGCATTAATGAAGCACTGTAAACCTTACTTTTGAATTACATTGTTATGCTTGTGTCACCTTCAAAGGCATTGAGTCAGGTTTTAATATTCCCTGGTGGTAGAGACTGCAAAGGTAAATGTGGGTAACTGCATTTAAAAGGGTATTTCTTTCACCATTAATCTGCAGCTTCAGCTTATGTTGAGTTCAGACTTTCAAACTTGCATATATTAGACAAATTTCTTTAAAAAATTTGATTTCTGACTAGAATAAATGTCATTGTTTTGTCAGATCTATGAATCCTTAATAACACACAGGTCACTAATTACTGGTTATTAGGGCAGTCTTCATTCACCTTTAGACGCAAGTAAGTTATGTAAAATGTACACCTATTTCTTAAGCACCAGCAAGATCAGATGCATGCAAATACACTATTATATATAAAATAAAAGAAATCCTGTAACCTCTTTTTCTAGCTCTTTGATGAAAAAATATGAAATTAATTAGTCATCCACTTCTACAGGCCAATGTCAGCTTTAAAAGCACATTAAATTCACTCCCAGCGATTTAAATGCAAATTTTAAGTCCATTTTTAAATTTTTCAGTGAGCCAGAGCAATCATACAAATTTCAGTTTAAAAAAATGGCTTATTTCCTTACATATTACTTAAATGAAGGTCTAAATATATACATATATATTAAAACAGTAAAAGACATAATTCAACTCTTTCTTTTCCCTCTGAATTAGGATGGCCCTTAGTAATAATAACTTTGGTTATGTTCAGTTTGGATTCATATGCAAATATCAGAGGAAACTTAAAATTTGTTAGAATATTCTTCCCATTTACACTGTTTTAATAACAAAAAAAATTTAAAAGGTTCACTGAATAAAGTAGTTTCAACACAGTTTTGTGGCCTTGATTTCATGAGTAATTCATTGGCGAGGTCTCAACAGACACCTCAAAGCTGTTGTTCTTGTCCAGCCATTACTACTCTCTTACATTAAAACTAAGTAAAGAGAACTTCCATTGAAACTTAGGGTTTGGGTATCATTTTAGGATATTGGTCATGCTAATGGGGTGCACATAAACAGGATGTATGGAACAAGTGACAACCACAAGGTGCTCAGTAGCCACAGTGCAAGGCTCGATAAGCTGGGTTTGGGCAGTGCAGAGGCCAAAGCAGACTGCTCTATGGGTGCCCTGTACACCTCATTCTCCCTGAAAGGGCCCAGGTTTTACTCATGAGCTTGTTCATCTCTAAGTTCCCAGGTGAAGACAGGAGCTGTAGTTCAGTATCAAACCGGCAGCTTTTTTTGCACAGGAGCACATACTAGTAACAACCCTGTCTACTCAAAGTGCTTTCACTATTTTGTTTCATCTTTCCGTTCTCTACATAGCAGCAGGAGAAAAAGTATGAATGGAAATCTGGTATAGCCATGGTGACCTTCTGGCATCTCAGTTTGCAGGGCCCAACAAACTGTCACCCCAACTTCCTCAGGCACAAGGAATTCTTCATGACCTTTCACTCCAACCCTCCCATATCCTCCCAATACCTGGAATCTGAATATCAGCTGGATCTAGTTAGTTTCCCTGAAGTTTTGGCAGTACAGTGGACCAAAGGCAGATACCCTTTTACTACTGCTATTTTGTATTAATGTCAGTTTTTATTTGGTTTGTATTCCAGTAGGTGCAGCAAGCCTTGGCATTTAGAACATCTGCAACCTCACATACAGCAGGAAAAAAAGAGAAAACGCTCTCTTGTCTTTCAAATATAAATGTGACATCAGTCTGCAACTGCTGAAACCAGAGCTACCCTTGTGCGTGGCTCTGTACTTTGTGAAAACAGCTTTGTATGGCACTGTAGGAAGAGGATCCTACCATTCATTAAAGTTATATTGGCAATCTGTGTCTCAAAGTCCCAGCTTAGTCATGCATTTAAGTGCTTAATTTCCTCCGTATACCAATTATGCACATATTATGGGTGTTTTCCAACTGATATCAAAGCTGTCTTGTGCACTGCAGATAAGAAATGTCAACATGAGCACTTTCTGCTCCCTGCTCCTTCCTCATTAATGTGCACCACATTGCCTCTCCGTGGCTAAATCTACCTCATTTTTTTCTGTAGTTCCTGATCAGTCTGTTAGCTCTTCAACACCTTCCCTGCAGTAGGAAGAGTTAAGCATAACAAGGAGACTTAATGCTTTCACATAGCAAAGTACAAAACTGGCTCAGAGCTGTGTGTGATGAAAAGTTTAAGTAACTCCACAGCTTAAGGCTCTGTTGAGGAAACAACAGTCCAACAGGCCAGTTGTTAGAGAGGACCTATTCTGTACGGGATGAGAAACCTTTTACATAGACACTGTAACCACATGAGTATTAGCAGGAAAATTACTGGTGTAAGTACCTTGGGCCTTCTGTGTCAGACAAATCACTGTGTATGAAGGAAGGACAATTTTTCTGCAAAAGTCCAGGCACCAACCACTTACAGCATCTCTTCAGGCACTCAGGACTTCACCTTTATCAGTAAGCAGGTAAAATTTAGAATTTCAAGCATTAACCACAAAGTATCTGAAAGCCTTACAGGAACTCACTCACCAGAGAATATCTTAGCACCACTGTAAAACAGCACTGTTTTCTTCCTGTAGTTCCGCATTGATTATGAAAGGCAGACAAGATTGTTCTTATCTTCAACTGTTGGCTTTTCAGGGCAGTGTAACAGTGCTGACAGCAAAGTAAATCCAAACATGGTCAGGAGGAGCCATTTAATCATCTTTCACTGACAGATTGGAGTTTCTTTTTCCAGTAATACCATATTTAGTTACATATAATGAATTTCATGAACACGGAATTCAACACTGTTGAATTGTGCTTATTCTTGCTGGCATAGTAAGATTAAGGGTATTTATTAATCTCTTCACATTTTTTGTCTATACAGAGTGGAAGGTACAACAGCATCTGGTAGTCCAATATGGCAAGAGCGTACAAAGGAATAGTACCATGTGTGTGGGTTACAAGTTATCATATCACAGGCTAACTTGGAGCACAGCATTGACATCCTATAATTGGCATAAAGCTGCTCTGCAGGAGATAAAAAGACATATTAGATTGTGAAAAAGACAAATACCTTTTCTATATACTGACCACAGGTGTATGCAGTGTTATGGAACAGTCAGTAAAGCCTAGCAGGAACATCAAGGGATAAGATAGCCAGAATTGAAAATACCTCTCCATCCCAGATTTTTTTTTCCAAGGAAGCAAACAGTGCTAAGACTCTGCCAGACTAAATAAAAAACAGATCCTGCTCTGCTTGCAAGTTATTTTACTTCTGACTAAAAAAAGAAAACATAAAATGGCATCAAGTCAGAGCTGTAATGTTTCTTGATTGTCTTGATGTAAGTTCTTCACAGCCTACAATGTAGATTAAAAAGTTTGATCAACTGGTATTATTTCTGTATTTTATTTCAGTCAAGCTCGAAAAAACCACCAAACCCCACAATGGAGTAAGAGCTTGCTTAGAGCAGAGAAGGCTTGATGTAAAACTGTGCTCTCTAGTGGAGAAATTTCATTCTGTGCAATAAAAGTTGAAGCCATGCTGATCCATCCACTTTTAACCAACAGGTTTTCAGTGCAGAGAAAATATCAAGATTTTCCACAATATGAAAAGAGTGCAAGTGCCCAGTTCAACATATTTATTATCACTAAGATAGGCTCATACTGAGTTACATGACAGCTTACAGGTACATAAGGTTTCTAAATACAGAACAAAAAAACACCTAAGCCCTAAGACATGTTTATGTTCGTTAGATTTTTAAAAGTAATGACACTTTTAATGTAATAGCAAAACATTTCTTTTTAATGATGTTGGACTTAATTATGGTCCTATATAATACTATATAGTCTGATCAAATTTGGTTAGTTTATTTTAAAATATATTAAAATTTGGTGTGCATTCTAATTCAGGAGTAAAGATCTAGCAAGACATGGATATTAGATTTCTCTTATGTGGTTACAGAATGTTATGATCAGCTGTTGACCATTACAGAAAGCAATACTCCCTCTTCCTTTTTGGACCTAAAAGATAAAATATGGGGGAGGGTAAAAGCTGGTTTTTTTAACATATACAGAAACACAGAGCTACCATTCATATTTTAAGTTCCCTAGCATACTCAGAAAACACAGCCT
>VYZR01014244.1:0-13081 GCA_013400675.1 Oxylabes madagascariensis
CTTTTCCAGCCTAAATGTTTCTGCAATTCTGTGGTTATATTGTGGAGCAGGCGTAGAGAACTTTCTTGGTAGTTGAGCTGCAGAAATTAAAAGCTGTGCAAGTTGGTCACAGGGCATCAGCATAGCCAACGTAGATGAGGTTTGGATTGCTTTTCATTGAGAGCTTGCTAAGAAATATTCACGACCTGCAGAAATTATAGTTTCTTTGAGCTAATCTTCCCTTCCACCTTTAATTTAGGAGAAAGTAAGGGAGCTGGGGGTCTTTAATCATGCTGTCTCTCAGCACAAGCTTCTGGAACTGGCATCTGAAAATTGCAAAAGGTGCCACAGCATAAGATTTGTGATTTCTGTTGGCAAGACAGAGTATGTACAGAAATTATTGTTATTAACCATCATGGCTTCATAGGAGGAGATAGTATGTACGGACCAACTGGCCTTTCTGTGAAGCATCTAGGTGTGATTTTTCCTAATATTAGTGCGCATTGAAATCAGACTTCAGCTGGTGATGCTGGAAGCAAATGCAGTACAACGTGTGTGTATGAGGACAATGCAGAGGCAAAAAATAGTAGTCTTACCTAAATATTTGATGGCGCTCACTGGGGTAGTTTGAGCAGTAAATAAGGTGATATTTTGTTTATTTGTTTATTTTGGCTCAAGAAAACGCCACTCTTTATTCCTCAGAAATCTTTCACTCAGATACAGAGATTCTAGACCAAAGAAGCCTTTTGTTTCTGTCACCCCCAATCCTGACAAGAAATCATAAAGCATGACTGCATTGCTGTAGGAATTGACAGTGAAAGTGTTTAAACTGTGCTTTCTTGACTATATATGATACACAACTGATGTACTTAACATTGAGACTGTTGTCAACCCTCAGTTTTTTGTTGAACCCTCTTTGTTTGCTGGATTAGCTTGGTAAGAACTGATTTCTAAATTAGGCCACATTCAGGTGAGATGGGATTTCTTAAATTTGTAAGACTGCATATTTCTCCAGTAATACCTTTCAACATTATGCTATAAAGCAGACACCCTGGTTTTGGAGGAGGAGTAGGAGAAGAGGCATCAATTGAATGTTCATTCTCTTGCTGGTTTAGGTGAGAAGCAGTATTTCTTTGCTGAAGGCTGCTCAAGGATTAGAAACATGCACAGACTCTTAGACATTCCAACATAAGTTGAAGGAGGAGAATAAACTGCTAATATATAGACAAACAAATGAAAACTTATTACAAAAAAGCAGTGTTTATTTCTAGTCTTCAGCCTAACATTTTTCATTTATGACTGTGGTGAGACTGCGCAAGATACCCAGATGCTTCTAAAACTGATACAAATTGACATGGTGGGAAAGACTATTTCTGTCTTTAAAAGGGATACATGCTTCTCTCTAGCTTATTTAATAACCTTTTCAATTTCACCCTCTTGCTTAGATTCTCAGGGCTCAGAAGAAACTGGCAGTGAGTTACTGTTATGTCTCAGAAATCATGGCTTTTACTGCATTTCAGCAAGTCATGCTGTTTTCCTTAAACCCAGGCATGCTGCTTAGAAGGGGCTCTGTATTCCTGAGAGGGCTCAGCCAGAAGTGTTGGTGTTCTGTCTCCCTCCTCTCTCCAGCAGAGAGGAGGCAGAGAGAGCTCTTCCTTGGCTTGCCCCATGCTGTCATTCTTCTAGGTTGCTGGCCCCACAGACTACTATTGGATGTGCAAAAGAGAAAATGAGGGTGGCTGTCTTCCCTCGCTGTATACAGGAGACAAGAAACATACCTGGAAATGTTACATCAAGACAGTTGCAATTCCTTGTTTCTTTTTTAAGGTGGGTGTATGCAAGAGGAGGACTTGCTTTTGTTATTGCTTGGCCTCTGAGGTCCTGTTTTCTCAGCTTTAAAGTTGCAACAATTCTTTGTTCATGTTGTAGTATACATATTTCTGGTAATTGTGAATATCATAGGGCATCTGGCATTAATAATGAGAGTTAAAACTACCACTGTGATTAGCAGATCTGATTGAGCCTGGATGAGGTCTTCCCATTGGCTATCTAACTGAATTACACAAAGATATTTATGTGATTATTTCCTGTATTACACCTGTCATTCCTGCAGCAGCCTGTTTTGGTAGCTGCCAGGTTCTGCTTCAGAAACTGGCTCATGCCAGTGCAAATGATTTGATGAGAATACAGAACAGAATACCTGGTTTCACTTTCCATGACCTAGAGCTACCAAATTTGTCTGTGTCCACTGACTAACTCCAGATATGATTTCAGGTGTGTGCAGATCTGTTTTTAAAGAAGTGAACTAAAGACATTACAACAGGCTCCTACCCTTCCTTGCAAGGATGCCCCAGGTGCTTTAGTTTCTTCTCAAGTGCTGGTGGTCACTAGGGAGAAGTCCTCTTGTGAAGTATGGGAGAATCTTCTTGCACATCTGATATTAACAATATTCAGCTTCCTCATAAATTCACATGCATAAATAATAGTATTTCTTTACTGAAGACAGACAGTGACATGCATGTGAACCTTTTGCAGTAGCAGTAAGCAAGCTTCCTTTGTTTGAGGGGGAGTAGATTTGGGTTTGTGGTGCTTTTAGAGAGCCAGGAACAACCAGTAATATAGTTTTGCAGTTGGGATGTAAAAGTTTCCATCTGGTATGATCTACTTAGAATCCATCAAAACTCAAAATGTAATCTTTGTGTTGGAGCACTACTGAAGACGCTTGCTCCCTGCACATGGTGAACCCTTTTAGGAACACTTTTCTTAAAGTAAGGCTTAATGTCATACTTTCGCTTAGAAATGCTAGAGGTGACTCCAGTGCAAATGCTTATGTAAAGGAAGGTTACTTAGAAATGTGCACACAGCCAGAAATGTCCACATTGCAATATAAATATCTTGTATATTAAAGCAATTGAAGCACAAGGTAGACATTTGTATTTGTCCTTGTAGATGGTTTGCCAGGGCCATATGGAATGGCTAAACTCCCTTGAAGTTCACTTGAAGTTACATAATGATATCAAGCAAAACAAAATTTGCATAAAATAGTGTCCTTGTGGATTGTGTACAATGAGCTGACTTACTGCTGTTTTTTCTTCTTTAGCTGTTTTTTTTTTTTTCTCCATCTTTGTGGAGTATTGCATATATGTGGGAAGAGAGATGGTTTACAAGTTCTTACTGTCTAGTTCAGTACCATGGGGTACTTTTATGGAAACTGAGGGAAATGTTATGTTATGTTAAAGTTGTTTATTTTGTTTTAAGTCATTCATTCTGTTCTGGTTAGCTCACCCCTCTCCCGCTACTCCCACCCCACTTTTGTTAAGCTAACTTTGTTACAGTTTTACTTTCTGGCATTTCTTCTCCCGTCCCCAGTACTTTTGGAAGAACCATCGGTTTTAGCAAAACATTTCTGCAGAAAAGCCTGTCACGTCTTCCTCAAAACATTGTGATTGTGCTGTAATTCCACTTCAGGAAGCTTAAACAAATATTATGGTGCCTTGTAATCAAGACAAATTATTTGTTTCCTTCATCTAAATGCTGGGGTTTTTAAGAGAATGGAATATGTATTTCAAAGAATGAGACAGCAGATGAGGCTGGAGAAGCATTTGGATGATTGCCAGAGCTTGCGCTCACCTGTATTTCCAAAGTCACTTTTTTTCCTGCAGGACTCCAATTAGTTATGTCACCTCTGTTCTCACAATATATCATCAAGCACTCAAGTGCTTACATAAAATTTTTTAAGCCAGACAGAAAGTAAGCTTGGCAGCTGAACATCTGGTCCTGTTCACTTGTTGGTTTCTAACACAGTGGGAAGTGAAGGAACTTTTGGAGAAAGAAGAAGGGGAAAATGGCAATTTCTGAACAAGACAAGTCATGTAACAGTNGTGGAGTATTGCATATATGTGGGAAGAGAGATGGTTTACAAGTTCTTACTGTCTAGTTCAGTACCATGGGGTACTTTTATGGAAACTGAGGGAAATGTTATGTTATGTTATGTTAATGTTGTTTATTTTGTTTTAAGTCATTCATTCTGTTCTGGTTAGCTCACCCCTCTCCCGCTACTCCCACCCCACTTTTGTTAAGCTAACTTTGTTACAGTTTTACTTTCTGGCATTTCTTCTCCCGTCCCCAGTACTTTTGGAAGAACCATCGGTTTTAGCAAAACATTTCTGCAGAAAAGCCTGTCACGTCTTCCTCAAAACATTGTGATTGTGCTGTAATTCCACTTCAGGAAGCTTAAACAAATATTATGGTGCCTTGTAATCAAGACAAATTATTTGTTTCCTTCATCTAAATGCTGGGGTTTTTAAGAGAATGGAATATGTATTTCAAAGAATGAGACAGCAGATGAGGCTGGAGAAGCATTTGGATGATTGCCAGAGCTTGCGCTCACCTGTATTTCCAAAGTCACTTTTTTTCCTGCAGGACTCCAATTAGTTATGTCACCTCTGTTCTCACAATATATCATCAAGCACTCAAGTGCTTACATAAAATTTTTTAAGCCAGACAGAAAGTAAGCTTGGCAGCTGAACATCTGGTCCTGTTCACTTGTTGGTTTCTAACACAGTGGGAAGTGAAGGAACTTTTGGAGAAAGAAGAAGGGGAAAATGGCAATTTCTGAACAAGACAAGTCATGTAACAGTCGTAGTTGTTGAACCACTAGTAAGTGTGTAAACCTTTCTGGTCAATAAAAATTAAAACAGGCATCCAATTTCTCCCAAAGATTAATTGCCAGTGAAAACATGAAAAAAAAATCTGGTAATGAACCTTTTTGAATGATTGCTTTTTAAAAGTTCAAAACTTAGCAGTTTTTAGTAAGAGATGGGAAAATAAAACTTGAATTGAAACAGCAATTTGATTCTGATTGCCTAAAGAGGTAGGAAATGGGCAAATTTGAGCTGGAAAGAACAGACCATACACATATGAAATTTCAATAGATATATTTCAAAGCTCTTAAGTGGATTAACATCTTAAGGATTGAAAATGCTTTTGACCCCATCCAAACCACTGGATCAGATTGAAAGGGGAACAAAACATATTATTTTCTGGATGGAAAAATGATGTATTATAGGGTTGTTTTGATACTAGATAATTTTAACAAAACAGGCTATATTTGTTGTTCACAAACTTCTAATATATTACTTGGAGGTAATGATGGAAAATTCCTGAGAAATTACATTTGCTCAAATTAATATAATACACATTCCAAAATGATTGTATCTCAGCCTGCAGAAAGTACCCAGTATGAATGGGGAGACAATCTGGGGGTGTTATACTAAGGACTTGTGTGTTTGTTAGAGTTGGACAAGCATTTGTGCTTGGCATACTTGTAAAAATATGAGGAAAATATATGCAGAAAACCAACATTTGAATACCTGCTATGTGAGTCAGACAGCAGTTTGCCACTAGAATGTATAGACAGTACTTGTCTCTGGAGGCCCTCGCTCATAACTGAAGCCTTCTAGTAGCTGGCAAAAATCAGTAAAAAAAATGTTTGAGGTTAAGATTTTTCCTTTTTTTTTTTTTTTTCGTTTTCTCAAGGAATTTTCTTCCATTTGTTGCCTAAGAGATGATAACAATAATACTTATGAGACAAAAGATGTAGTTGAGAGGAGGAGAAGGAGGAAGGGTGCAATTGGCCACCCTCTTAGCTGGAGGGCTTTGTCTTGAAGTGCGGAGATACTGTGAGATTTTGGCTGGGGGGCTGGGTCACTGGTACTGGGCTCAGCTCCTTGCTCTCTCTCCGTCTCGGGACCAGAGGAGAATGGTTGGGCTGGTGCTGCTGTGGGAAGAATTCACTGCCTCCATGGAGTACTGTCCTTCACTGCTTCTCCTACTGTGGATGAACCTTTGCTCGTAAGAGTGGCCATTGTACTGGTATGTTTTCAACGCGTGACCTCACTGGAAAGGACCCTCACCATCTGCTCGGGTGCATTAGGAGAAAACACAGGACCTTGGCCCACTGGGGAAGGAGCATGTCCTGGCTGCCACTGTGCAGCCCCTCTGTCTTCTGCTGCTGCTTTGGGCTTTTTGCTACACTTTAATTTGACAGCCTGTGTCAGCCCGGACATGCCACAGCTCCAGAGCTTTTGCTACACCTTGTTTTGTCACCCCAGTTGTGCTCGCCTCTGCTGTTCCAGCCTCCTGCTCCAAGGTTTCTGCTATAGTCCATTTTGCCATCCAGAGGGGCATTGGCGTTGGCCGCACCACCCATCCCACTCCATCGTGCGTTTGTATAGGAAGCGCCATTACTCGGTCTCCTGGTGGCTGAGCCACTATAACCATGTTGCGAGGCGGCTGAGCTCTCGCCACAGCGCCCCCTGCAGCCACGGGGAATCATCGCACCTGCCCCGCCCATCCGGCAGCCAACAGCGCCCCTGCCGGCTGTGACCGTAACTGCTCCAAATGGAAGGTTGCTTGATGGACGAGTGAAGGCTGTTAATGGGTCTCTGGTGGTTTTTTCTGGTTGTTGTTGTTTGTTTGCCTTGTTTAATATATATATGTATATGTGTATATATATATATTCCAGTAAAGAACTGTTATTCTTTTTCCTATATCTTTACCTGAAAGCCCTGTAATTTCGAAATTATAATAGTGTGGACAGAATGGGGTTTAATTTTGCATTCCAAGGGAGGTTTCTGCCTTGCTTGGCAGGCATCTGTCTTTCAAACCAAGACAAAAAACTAAAACTCTAAAACTCTCTAAATAAACTAAATCTCTTAAAACTATGTCTGTAGAATGCATTGGTGTGTTTAGGTGCATGCTCTGGGTCACTTTTGTGCTCTAGTACTCACTCTTACGTTTCCATAACATGGTCTTAAAAGTAAGTATTGATTCTTTGCACTTTAGACTATTGGGCCACCTAAGCTGATTTTTCTGCCCTTTCTCCAGTCTTTGAGGAGGCCACCCACAAAGGATAAAAATTCTCTCTTAAACTCCTGGCTTGTTTGTGTCATTTTTTTAATGTACCCCTGAGCCAGATTGACTGGGATTTTGGAAAGTGTAACAGGACTTTGATTCAGCTTTGATACTGTCCGAAATAGTGGTGCTGAGCACTTCTGAAACTGGGATTCAAGCAACCTGTTCATGTTATTTAATAACAAAAGGCAATATTCTGTATTTGGGCAGTCTTATTCCCTGCCTCAATAGAGAAAAGTCTGACTAGGGATAAGAAGTTATGGCTTTGGTGTGGCAGGACATAGGAGTGCTGCTGGCCAGGAATCCCTGCAGTGCTTCCCTCTGAGGGTGGTGAGACCCNCTCGGGTGCATTAGGAGAAAACACAGGACCTTGGCCCACTGGGGAAGGAGCATGTCCTGGCTGCCACTGTGCAGCCCCTCTGTCTTCTGCTGCTGCTTTGGGCTTTTTGCTACACTTTAATTTGACAGCCTGTGTCAGCCCGGACATGCCACAGCTCCAGAGCTTTTGCTACACCTTGTTTTGTCACCCCAGTTGTGCTCGCCTCTGCTGTTCCAGCCTCCTGCTCCAAGGTTTCTGCTATAGTCCATTTTGCCATCCAGAGGGGCATTGGCGTTGGCCGCACCACCCATCCCACTCCATCGTGCGTTTGTATAGGAAGCGCCATTACTCGGTCTCCTGGTGGCTGAGCCACTATAACCATGTTGCGAGGCGGCTGAGCTCTCGCCACAGCGCCCCCTGCAGCCACGNATGGGGTGGAACAAGATCTGGAAGAAGGTATATACTTAAATAACTTCTACCACATAAATGCCTATTGTTTAATTGCTTGAAACTTACAGGTTTCCAGTCACAAATTTATACTGCCCGTAAAAAACTCAGTCTTGTTTCATGTGTTTGCAACACTTGTAGGAATGATACAAAAGAAGGATTATTTCTAAACCCGAAGTATTAGAATATCAAAAGGAGACATCTCTGATATGTTCTTAGCACTGTTCAGAAACAAAAACGTGTTATTAATGTTGCTGTGGTGAGTTTTTTTGTTGTATTATTGGTTTATTAGGGGGGTGGGTGATTAGGGTTAGGGTCCACTGCTCCTACTCTTCCCCCTCCCCCCCCCCAAGAACAGACATATATCACAGGGCTCCCCTTGAAAGGTAGGCTAGATCTCCCTTTTTTTTTCTTTTATTTTTCTTTTTTTTTTCCTTTTTCTTTTCTTTTTTTTCTTTCTTTCTTTATGCTGTAATGTCCACATAAAACCCAATTAAAAGTCCATTAATAGCAATGTTCAGATGGTGGAAGAGTTTGTGCAAAAAAGGTCTTTATCCTGCAAGAAGCCTCAGTGGCTTTCCATTTAAATGTCAGTAAATACTTTCATGTGAAAGGTAAATGTTTTATTTTTAGTCAGTATTTGGTTATTATTTGTATCTTGCAATGAATGCTGCTCTGGCCCTCTGTTCACCAGCATAATGGTCCTCCCTGGTGTATTAATGTGAGTGACTGAACCATGAGAATGTCATAATCATTTGGGAGGCTCCTATAAGGAAAATCAGCATTTCAGTATTAGAATAGAGCATAACAGCACCTGAAAATTTAAAAAAGCTGGAGGGTTGGGACAGACAGGTAGTAGCAAGCACTCATAAGATTTTGATGATGCTGTTGTATTGTTGGAATGACTAGTAAAGCAAAGGCATTGAGACAGTCCAAATTTTCTGGTAACATCCAAGTTGGTGCCTGGGAGAAGAGGTAAAATAGGGAGATGCATCTGTAGTGGAAGTATGGTTAGCTATCAAAAAGTGGCCTTTTGGGCTGAAGTAGTTTATGGTTTTGTTACTTGACAGTCTAAGAAGCCTTCACATAATTCCACTTCTAAGTCAATTGCAGTTTTTTGTTTGGTTTTTTTTTTTTTTTTTCCTAAACAAGACCTACATCCTGGACATCAGCTAGTGCTGTTTGAATCACATGATACAGAGTTTTTCTGAAATGTATTAGGCATAAAGAGTAAATGGAATTATTCTCTATGTGTTCAATGAAGTGTTGTTGAAATGATGGCTCAGGGGTATTTGCAGTAGTTAATGTACTTGTCTTCAGACTCTTTCAATAAATAATGTTTTGGGGGGATAAAAAGTCATCTGGGAAAGCTTTGTCAACAGGGAATCAGCAGTATTTGTAGGGAGACTAAAAATTTTTTCAACTCTGCTTTTTCCTTGCCACTGCACACTGTTTCTTACTTCACTTACCTTCCAATTGTATCTCCAGCTGAGTCCTCAAAACAGGAACAATCCACATGCAGTTACTACTCACTCTCCAGTTGTGTTTAAATTCTTAGCCACCTTTCTAAGGGGTACGAAGGGAGGGAAAACAGTACTACAGAGGCTTTGCCCAGTTGCTGAAAGACAGTGGCTTTCTAACATAAGTAACTGTTGGGAGGACTGGTTTTTTTGAGAGAAGAATGAAGCCTTAAGAAGAATGTAAATGCATATGATGCCTCTATAAGCATTTACACATATTTAAAGTTTATTCAAAGTTTTTGAAACTATGTGAGCAGAGAAAGAGGAGGGAGACAGCCAGTTCTTGTATGTACAGGCTTTCAGCTGTAGAACATATTTCCTGAGCTAACCCTGTCTCAAGGCACACTCTTTAAATAGTATGTTCAGTGCAGATATACTAGTAACTTAAACACCCTCAGTTTTGGAATGGGACTAATCAGTTTTGAAATGGGAAAAATTATCTACTGCTTTATGTTGCCGTTAAAGCTGCCATCCTGCATCTGTTTGCTGTGTTTGAATCCTCTGTACCTTTATGGAGCCCTGCTGAAATCTTGCATGTAAAAAAAAATCTGATTATTTTAGATTGCCAGTTGTGTTGATTGAAGGGTAAACAGTTCATTCTCAAGCTGCCTCTGCTGTGGGATGAGATACATGTGCTGGGCGGACATATAGTCTCCAAGGAATTTTTAAACCTAAATGGGACAAAAGGCTTTGTTATAAAATTAGACTGTTTAAGTAGAAGATACGTGTAGACTTGGCTATGAAGAGTTGCATACGAAGAGTTGCGTTACATATCTGTAAACTCTGAAGTGGATAATCTTCCCCATATAAGAGTAATTAATTTTGTCCTGTAAAGAGCCTATTCCTTTTCTGCCCTATAACATCACCTGGTACTCATAAACAAGAAAAACAGGCTTATTTTTTAAAGGTTCTTTCAGCAAAACTGTTGAACTTTGACTGAGTTGGCAATGAGTTTCTTTCTCTTTCGGAAGAGAAATGCTAGTAGCAATGTATTATTGAACAAGCCATCTTGTACCCTTTCTTGATTTCTTGGCCACTCATAACTGCTGATGCTCTGTACCATCCAGGCTCATTGCAATAAGTTCACCACTGCAACAACAGTGGAAACAAATCTGTAAATGTACCTAGATCCTCTTATTAAAACAAAATTGTTCTGTGAATTTAGAGCTGAGCTCTGAAGACCTTATTTTGTGTTTGGTTTCCTTGTGATCACAGTGCTGATGTGCATCGACCTGAATGAGCTGTTTCCCAGTATAGTCCTTGGACTGTTCTTCAGTCAAAGTAGTATTATTTTGTCTTAATATAATCAGGCCCAGGGCAATGATTGTCCCCCTGTCCTGGGTACTGGTGAGGCCACACCTCAAATCCTGTGTCCAGTTCTGGGCCTTCACTGCAAGAAAGACATGGAAGTGCTGAAGCAAATCCAGAGAAGGGCAACAGAGTTTGGGAAGGGTCTGGAGCACAGGTCTGATGAGGAGCAGCTGAGGGAGCTGGAAATTTTCAGCCTGGAGAAAAGGAGGCTCAGGGGCAACTTTTCACTCCCTACAACTCCCTGAAAGGAGGGTATAGCCAGGTGGGATCAGGCTCTTCTCCCAGGGAACAAGTGACAGGACAACAGGAAATGGCCTTCAGTTGTGTCAGGAACATTCATGTTGTCCATTGGGAAGAAATTCTTCTTGAGAAGAGGTGTCAAGCATTGGAATGGGGTGCCCAGGGAGGTGGTGGAGTCCCCATCCCTGGAAGTGTCCAAGGAATGATTGGACATGGCACTCAGTGCTCTGGTCTGAGAGACAAGGTAGGATTGGTCACAGGTTGGACTTGATGGTCTTGGAGGTCTTTTCCAACCTTAGTGATTCTGTGACTTCTAAAGGAAACTTCAAGCAATAATTGTGTCCCAAGTTTCTAGAGCATCAATATGCCATGAGCAGTTGGTTATAAAGGGAATACAGGCAGAGGTAGGGAAAAGTAGATCAAAAAACAGTAGTTTAAAGCAGTATATATGCTTATATGGCAGGCATGGCTTAATGAAATGTGTTGATCTATTGACTCTAACAAGTATTCTAGAAATGTAATGTTGATTTCTTCTGCTCAACCTTCTCCTTTGAGTGTGAAAAACATCTTCTGTTCTAGCTTCTCTAGGTATATGTTAGCCTTAATGGAATTGGAGTAGCTTCAGTCTTGTTCTAATGTGCCAGAAGATGTTTCTGTAAAATTTGGTATTAAACAACTAAATTGATGATACTATATGTGCCATAGAGGTATTGCAGACAGCCATTTTAACCACCAGACTTTTAAGCATGGAATTTGTGCTGGAGATAGATAGTAGTGACCCAGGGGGCAGAATCCTTAATTACATATGGTTTACTCTAAGAAAAAAAATCATGGCTTTATAAATTATTTTTATTGCCTTTTTACAGAATTGCAGGATTGCTAATATCTTTTTTTTGTTTCATTTTTGTCTCAGTTTGAGACAATTTAAAGGACAATGCTCTGGAATGAGTTGCTTCCTCTAAAGGGTTCCAACAATCCCTCTCCAGCAATAGGAAATGAATACTAATAGATGAAAATTAAAAAAATGCACAACAGTTTATTAACAAACAGAATGCCCACAAGGCAGGAAAAAAAGTAAGTAACTGCTAGATATCAAACTGTTAGACTTCATCCCTCACACACTGGAACAAAGACCCAAAATGCCAGAGATTACCTGCTCTCAGCACGCAATACAAGATGGCGTCGGTTTCCATCTTGGCAAGGCAGGAGCTTTCACAGCAGACGGAGGCCCAGTGGCTCATCTGGCATCAACCTTCTCCCCATGACAAAGTACGGCAGGTAAAACAGCTGGGCTGAAGCCTCTCAGTCTGTTTTATTCCCAGCTTGGCGTGGTTCACTGTGGTTTGTGTCAGAGTGGGGCAGCTCTACTCCTGCTGGCACAATGTCCCTGGTCTCCACCAAGGAGCTGCTCAGTTCGCCTTAAGGCAGCCCAAAGACCACTACTGCAGCTTCTCCAAGCCAAGGAAAAGAAAAGCTTTTTGCCTGGGCCAAAAACCAGACCAGGCCAGTAAAACCCACGCCACACAGAGCCATGAAGAACCTGGGCAGGGAGCTTTTAAAAATGCTTGTGCAAAAGCGGAACTCTTCATCCCCCTGGTCCCCCACATACTAGGTCTTGGGCTACAACGTCTTAAAGATACAATACTCATTTTGGGCACAGAGCAGAGGATCATGGAATACACTATCATAATAAATCACTCTAAGATAATTTTTGTGACAGTGAAACAGCTTTAGTGTGAGTACCTGCAGACAAGATCATCAAATCCCATTACATGAAGGAGTAAACCATTGAATTGTGAATATTGGCTCATGGACTGGGCTTTCCCTTCTTCTGATGCAAAGCTACAAAGTGTTTTATCGGAGAAATACACTTGAGGATGTGACTCCTAAAACATTCTTTCCTGTGGAAAGCTGTGATGATCACAGAGTTAAAATTTATGCTTGATTTAAAAATAGATAAGGCATAGATTTTGTTTATTCTTGTTTCCTGTGTAACTTTCCAGTGTTGTTCTAATGTTTTCTAATCTGAACACCTTTGCTTGTGTAGGTTTTACTGTGATGAAGACTGTAGTGTTTTGTACTTGGGTTTTTCAATTTTCTTCATCCCCTTTAAGGAAAACTTGGCACCTCTTATGCTGTGACCTATTGTTCCTAGCTCTACTTTCCAGAGGATTTCTTCTAATCAACCTTCTCCTTTGAGTGTGAAAAACATCATCTGTTTGCTGTAGCTTCTCTTGGCATGTGTTAGCCTTAATGGAATTAGAGTGGCTTCAGTCTTGTTCAAATGTGCCAGAAAATATTTCTATAAAATTTGGTATTAAACAACTAAGTTATCTATTAAAGGCCTGTA
>VYZR01014245.1:4912-17377 GCA_013400675.1 Oxylabes madagascariensis
AAAAAAAAATACAACTTAAGAAATAAGCAAACACATAATTTTCGATTTATGTAGCTATCCTTAAAGGCAGCTTGTTACAGGACTTAATATTCATAGTCACTTAAGATATTATCATTAATGCAAAAAAATCATGTAGCTCTGAATTTTAAAGAGCAGGCAGAAAGTCATCAAAGGGTTATGTTGATTCCCAAGATGTCTATGACAGAGAAGATGCAGAAATTCAACAGCTACAAAAAAACATAAAATCAAAGAGGGGAAAAAAATTACATAGAAGGTGACAAACATTCACCCTGGCAACCATCAAGTTCACAGACAACAGAGCCTTGGAAGCACATTGGGAGGGGGAGACGTCTGCATATATTTCTTTATCATTAAGATCATTTTAAGCTACCATATATAACATGTTCTTTTTATTTGAATTTTTATAAACAAGTAAATAAATTGGTTGAAGTTTTGATCTTTTTGCAAAAGCCATCTGCAAAGTTCTCTCTTGTCAAATAAATGGGGGGAGTGGGGGAAGAAGAAACATAAGAAAGAACAGATTTAATGATCTCCACATAGCAGGCTGACTTTCCATTAAACTGAAAAAGCAGACAGCTAAAAAGAAGCTGATTGGCAAAGCAGAGAGCACTTGTCAAAATAAGAAGTAAACAAGGTTATAAGAGGCTACAGATGCCATTGGCAGTGGGAAGAGATGGGAAAAACAGTCGGTTTCATTAAAATGAAATTTAAAGATTCCCTTCTCCCATTACTTCCTTTTTAATACTTTATATACTACAAGACCTAAAAGTGGAAATGAAAACTTCATCCATCAACAGAAGGGCGTGACTGATGAACACGTGAGAGAAAAGACCAGTCAAGTTTAAAGAGAAACTCCCATTCTTATGAGACTTCTCCTTTTCAGCCAATGCCAGAAAATCAGACACCTCTGAACTGTTAGCCAGGAGGCAACACCAGGGACAGGGTTAAGAAGTTGCTGTACTGAGAGCTCAGGTCCCCAGCTGCCCACCATCTCCAAGGTGTGTGTGTGGTGCAGAGTGCCAAGACACCAGATGATTTGGTACCTTGATTTTCACAAGACAAACCTGTAGGTCATACTGGTACTGCTCACCTTTTCCATAAGGGCCGACTGGCTGGAGCACTCACCTCAGGAGCAGGTGAACCCCTTGCCTGGAGGGATTGAAATCCTTGTAGGATATGACCTTATTTTCTGTTGAAACTGGACTATGGTCAGCCAGGAATATAAAATCACTGTGGCTAGAAGAGCAACAGAGGAGAATGACTTTTGCCCATTAGGAATTTCATCTGGAGAACTGGTGAAGCTGTGTTAACCACCTAAGTATAGGGATAATGGTGTAGAATCTACTGTACTTACGGAATTTTTCAGGTAAGAATTCAGAAAATACAGCTTCTATATGTTCTTATTAATACCCCCAGGAGGGGAACTTCTTCCAAACAATAAGCCCTCAGGCATCCACCTGACTTTAAAGATTACCTCTTGTTTAACAGGAGGAAAGATACATAAAATTAACTGTCCATCAAACAAACAAAGGCACCACAACAGGAATTAGAAGGAAAATCCTAGGAAAATTTTCATAATACAAGCATCATTACAAAATATAGTAGGAAAAATAACAATTATACAATTTTACATTCAAAGTACCCCTTTCTTACACACATTTTCACAAGAGCAGGATTGAGCTCAACACACAGTCTCCAGTCTCTACAACACTGCTAAGGTAGGCTAAGATGTGCAGAGCTATTAAAATTAATGTTAATAACATGGTCTCCTGCTGCTACACCAGTACCTGTCAGGGAACTGCTAACACTGTCCAAAATGGTGCTCATGACAACCAATATACTTACCCTTGCCCAATTTGTAAGGCTGTGGAACTAAATGCTGTTGAGCTGATATAAAATGCCAAGACTGATGCGGCCATTTGTTCTGGTTGTCAACAAATCTTTTCTTCAAATACATCACTACAGCTGACTCATGCTTCTGCTGCAGTTCATTCTATATTACGTGCCTTCAAAAGGCCTAACAGCTGTAAAAAGCTGTATGTGTTAGCAGCACATACAAGAGCTCAGCAAAGGCTTCAGGAAGAATTGCAAGTGCCATGCATATAGGATGCCTATTGTAGCACAGAATAAACTGAAACCTTGGTCTTTGCCAGTTCTGAAAATAACAAATATATAAAAATTCCATGTCTCATTGGTAAGTCACAAGGCAGACTGACCATATCAAAACTTATTCACTAGATGTTTATTGGGAACAGTGTCTACACTATTGCTTTTTAGATATCTCTCTTTGAACTTTGCTGAATTAAAAAGCTATTTCAAATATTTAGTACATACAGATTCATACCTAATTAATCTCTGGCCATCCTAGTTAGGAAGCAATGTGTCAGTAGTAATTCCTTTAATATAATTCAGAATTTTGATGTTTGGACCCACTTCTATTTGAGGCTTAACATGCTTTTTTTAAACTTATTTTAGTTCTTTGCTCAGAGAAGAGTCATGAACAGTGAATAATCACTGGGTCAAAAGGAATGCCGACTCCACCTGAAAAAATCCATCTTACACTGCTCTTGATAAGAAGTTAATCCAACACAAATTTTACAAGCTTTTACCCATGATTTCAGCTAGTATTGTACTATCTGCTGCATAATGGAAATTGTCTTTCATGTCAATACATACCCCAACAGCAAAAAAGAGTAAATGTGACTAAAATAAATCACCAAGTAATTTTCAATGCCACGTAGGCAACCAGATATGATTGACATGATACATTACATGCCAATGACACATAAAAATTTCTTACTTGTATGCCAGCTTTTGCTATAACAAGAACTTTTAGGGAATTTGGGAGTGTCAGGATGCACAGAAGTCAGAATATAGCAAATATAGTATTTATATGGTAATACACATCCTAGAATGAAAAATACAGCTAATTCAATTTTTTTTTTTCTTCTAGAAATCTCACCAATTAACACAAATATTGGATACTGAGGCGCCAATAGTCAGATCCAGGAAGCATGACAGAGACCAAGCTTGGCTGTCACTGCCTTAGGTATCTCTTTCCAATAATACTTTCTACAAAAACACTTGTGTCCCCTAAGCTGAGAGTCTGATCATGTCCAGTGTAACATACTGAGCTGATAGAAGCATCAGTTTTCAGTTTAGAAGACACTCACTTCAGGAAGAAATTAAGACTCAATCGGTCTCTTAATCCAGGACAGAGAGTACAGAAGCACTTGATGGCACTTTTCCAGCCACTCTCTATTTTTGAAACTACTACCTGAATTCTGTCAATAACTCCTTTCATTACAAATTACTAGGAGACATTGCAACAGAGGCAATGACTTGGATGGAGGACAGACTTCACATCTGGTATCCCATGAACCATGAGGGCTAATCACAGATGTATCAAACCTTTGCAAATCTTGAAATCTTTGTTTTCTGAGCTTAATACATCCTATAGTAACAGACATGAGATGTTGGCATCTACATATATAACGAAAAATGACATATTTCAGATTGACAAAATATATTAGATAAAGTTTTTCTCTCATTCTCATGTCTGGTGTGACTTATTAAAATTGTAAGGGAGACTGACAGAAGTGCAAGATAAAAGGTACAACCAAGTATTCAGAAAAATCTTTTAAAGCTTTCCTGTGACAGCTAATTATGGAAAAATATTATAAAATGACAGTGTGGTGGTGGCATTTTCTCATGGAAACCCGTATCATTCCCAAAGTCTCAGAAGTATTAGGAAATTTTGGTAATTTTGGACTTTTGTAGCATGAAAATTTCTTGCAGTGATTCTGAAGCGCTGTCCTGGTACATCTAGAACATTACTTACCACCCCACAACTCCAGCCCTCTCTCAATAGTAGCAGCTCCACAGGTTTCTAAGACTTTGAGGTCAGTCAGACACAGCACAATTATTTTACCACTATCGGCAATCTGTTGCTCTAGGTTACTGTCTATTCCAACTTTTATTCAATAATTGCTGAAGTAGACTCTGTTCCTCAGGGCCTTCTCCACCTTTTTAACTTTTCAAAGTTAGTCTCACTTATGTGGTCTAAAAAACAAGCACAATTGTAAATTTCCGCAGGACTGGGATCTTTAAATGTCTCCTCCTCTCTAGGAAATGTCACCCTACATAACATAGTGTAATACAGCAGTCTCTTAGTCAGAATCAGGTCTCCGGAAACTACCACAGGGAAAATGTAGTCATCCAGGAGGCAATGAAGCAGATAGTTTCACTAAAGTATAACTGGTAATATGTTCTAAATTCCACTTTTTTAACAGCAGAAAAAATATGCCTAGCAAACTCTTTATCAGAAGTGAGAGAGTGCAGCACACTGTGTACCAAACAAGACATTTCTAGGAGCCATAGTGCTCACTTTTGCACAGAGGATAGAGCTACACCCACCATAAAGTACATTGAAGATATTGCGCTGCATTATAAAACACCTAACTACTGCAGTGGGATGACTTTGGCTGGCCCTGGGTGGCCACCAAGCCACTCTATCTCTTCCCTTTTTCAACAGGACAAAGGGAGGAAAACACGACAAAAATCTCAAGCGTCGAGGTAAGGATGGGGAGAGATCGCTCAGCAATTATCATCATGGGCAAAGCAGACTTGACTTGGGGAAATTAATTTCCCTTATTGTCACTAAATAAGAGTAAGGCAATGAAAAATAAGAACAAACCTATAAACACCTTCACTCCCAACTCTTCTACCTCCTTCATTTCCTGAGCAGGAACAGAGGTTGTGGTTAGTTCATAACACTTTTTTCTGGAGTACATTCCTTCTCATGCTCTTCCCCTGCTCCAGTGTGGGGTCCCTCCCACAGGATTCAATCTTCCACAGCCAGCTCCAGCATAGGTCCCCATGGGGTCACAAGTCCTGCCAGCAAACCTGCTCCAGCATGGGCTCCTCTATCTACAGAGACACAGCTCCTGGCAGGACCCAGCCCTGGTGCAGCAAACCTGCACTGCACCTTCCTTCAGGGTTCACTCACCTGCTCTGGTGTTGAGTCCTCCAGGGGCTGCAGGTGGATCTCTGCTCCCCCGTGCTCCTCCAGGAGCTGCAGGTGGATGGATCTCTGCTCCCCTGTCTCCTCCAGGGGCTGCAGGTGGATCTCTGCTTCCCCGTCTCCTCCAGGAGCTGCAGGTGGATCTCTGCTCCCCTGTGCTCCTCCAGGGGCTGCAGGGTCACAGCTGCCTCACCATGGCCTGCACCACGGGCTGAGGGGGAATCCCAGCTCTGGTGCCTGGAGCACCTCCTGCCCCTCCTTCTTAACTGACCTTGGTGTCTGCAGGGCTGTTTTTCCAACATATTCTCACTCCTTTCTCTCAGCAGCTGTTGAATAGCCTTTTTTTATTCTTTCTTTCTAACTACATTACCACAGGCATGACCAGGATTGCTGAGGGGCTCAGCCTTTGCCAGTAGAGGGTCTGTCTTGGAATTGTCTGACATGAAGGCAGCTGCTGGCCTCCCCTGCAGCCTCCCTGGAACAAAATCTTGACCTGGTACATTGTTACCAAATCCATTCTCTTCTACCAATATGATCAAGCCTTAGCACCCAGAGTCTGTAACATATCTCAACAGGGTTTTTTTCAGTGGGAACTGACCATTACAATTTTTTTTTTTTTTTTTTTTTTTTTGGGAACAGAAGTAAAGCCAATCACATAAACTTAGTATAAAAACAATGGGAAAGCATCACCTGAATGCTTTCTACCCTATGTAATCTGTAAACTGCCACTGAGTGTCTAACATTATGTGAGTATGAACAGTCATCAGAAGCTCAGTAGGAAAGGATGACAGTAAAACATACATAATACTTCCATACTGCTGTTAACAGAATTAATAAATAAAGTAATTTGACATGTAGGCAGTTAAGTGACATATTATTCTTTGGTGCAGCACTCTTACACATTAAATTATATCAAGTCCGTAATGGTATGCTCAGCATATGTATTACAGTCACAGTGTGAGATGTGAAATACTACAAGTAAAATATTGGAGTGGAAGCGTGGGTGAATTTATTTCCAGTTCCAGTTCTTGAAGCACCTGTCGGTTACATATCAACTGGTGATGCTTCAAGATGTTGGTATAACCTTTAATAAGAAGAATTCTTTAAAAATTTAGGTGGCCAAAAAAATGACTTTATCCTCCTTGATGCTTTTTGCTCCTCAGATCTTGAAGCAAAACAAAACAAAGGGAAAAAAAGGACAGTAAAAGGACCAAATTTAAAATAATTTTTATTTCCTACTTACTTCAGTGTCTTTAAACCTCAGTGGCATGTTAAGATACTGTGAGATACAAAATGTAGTTTGCTAAGATCTGAAGCAGACTTCATGATATCTTGTTTTATTTCTCTGATATTGAAAAGGGTTGGCAATTGCTTAATTTAAGTAATATTTCATATATTTCATTGGGACTGTTATGCCTCTGATTTTATTTTCTTTTTTTTTTTGTAATTTATCATTTTCTGTGGGTTTGCTCATACCCTGTCATGCCTACAGTTGAGCTGAAAAATAAACCATTTACGAAATTTTGCTTAAGCAGAAGTTGGTACACAAAACACTGTCAGGAAATATAGCATAGTTGCTATCTACTGTCCACTCATATTTTTCATGGAATAAACCAGACTTGTGCAAGTTTAGCTAATCCCTCTTGTCTTGGAAATAGAGAATCCCTCACACCAAGAAATACCAATTCTTTTGGATGGGTTCCAGATTGATCACACTGTGCCCTAAACACAAAAATTCTGTCAGTCTAACATTTAGAAATATATTACAGGTGACATTTATTTTAGAGCATGCTGTGGCACACAGGAAGGTTACTGCAATAGATACAAATGGAGATTTTAGTCCTTCAAATTGCCTTCCATTAGTAATGCTTCTCTCCTGAAAACTATCATGTCTTCAGAGCCCATAAGACAGAGCAAGAGAAATAGAGGGGATGCAGAGTTTATAGTAGAGGACAAAAGATGACACAATAGTTAGACACAAAAGCCTTCAGAAAAGTTTGAACAATTTATATAGTCGCATGCAGAGATCAAAACAAGTGTCTTTGTGTATCAGGGTTTTTCTAGAGGCCATTCTCAGTGCTTTTTCTGTACAATATCTCTGCATTCTTAAGTGATATCCCAACTCACCTTTTAAGCGTTGGCCCTCAACATTCATTTCATTTTCTGCCAAAGGTTAGCTGCAGAATATCTACTTACATCTTGCTATCCAGGCTCTTAATGAGCCTGGCTTGAACAACATTCTCAACTGCTTTTAGAGGAAAAAATCAAGCCAACAATTCACAATTGTTTTAACTCTGGAGCAAGAAGGAGTACTTCTTTCAGCCAGTCAAAGATTGACACAACCTGGGAAAACAGTGAAAAAATGCATCCTCTACTCACCTGGATGAAAATTCCCAAATCAGAACTATTGAAAAGCTGAATTTCAACAAATATCTTCTTGTAAATTCCAAATAATGGAGAAAAGAATGAATATATTGAGAAAAAGAAAATAATTAGTTGCCTCCTCAAGGCTGGTCAGTTTCTATTGCCTATAATTGTGGGTAGGTTTTTGATTTCAGTTTATTTTATCATCCCAGTACAATTGCCATCACATTAGCAACACAAGGAGTTGCTTCTACAGAGAGCCCACAATGCAGCTTCTGCTTATGACTGCTCCTTGACACTCAGTTTTCTGGGGTTTTTTAACCACTCTGCAAAGGCTGGTTGTACATCAGCAATGAGGAAGACCTCAGATTTTGCAGTTCAATAACTATATGTGTGACAAGCACTTTCATGTGTCTCCTGAGCCCATTTTGACTCCTTTTCACCTCAAACATTTGCTGGTTTCATTTTTTATTGATCATCTAAGCTGAAATCCTTTTGAAAACTTTTTTGCCCATTCAGCCATTTAATCTGCTTTTTGTAATGTTACCTCTCTTTAAGGGAGGATTTGAATGCAAAAATAAAAATAACTATCATATTTGGGTTTGCAAAATTAAGAGACCCGGCATTTTTGAACACCATTCTTCCCATCACAGGTAGGAGTCTTCTTTCAGCCATCCTAGGATAGACTCACTATTTCCTTCAAACAAACACTTCTCCTTCAGTTTTGGTAAACCTAACTTGAACAGGTTTCAAGGATTTGCAGCACTTTAAAATGAGAACCATAACCTGTGCAAAACTGTCCTGCTAGGCTGTTTTTCCTGGATGCTTTGAATACCTACTTCTAATCCTGTCTTTTAAACCTGTGTTTCACAGGGCTCATCAGGGAAATTATTTTCTCACAGGATCTTCTCAGTTTTCACTTCAATTAAGCTAATTGTCAGCAATTTAAATACCCTCCTTAACTGAAATTGCAGAAGTTTTGTAAGAAAAAAAAATCAAGATTTTAAAACAAACCATCTAGTAACAAAAAAAAAGAAAAATCCCAAAGAAACACTAAACAGCTGAAACAGAGACTCAAATGCAGTGCTTACAGACTATTCTTTCAAGTCAAATGTTATACATGTGTTTATACCAACCCTGCTTTTTTACTACAAGAGTTTATTTCGAAGGTGACATCTCACTCTCTCAGAGGCCTTTGAATAGTCCATGCGTCAGCCACCTCTCAGCTCATTTCTCCACCTACCTCTTGCTGAGCTCACCTCTATCACTTCTCGCTGTCACAGTTCCCTGACTTTAATTAGAGTTCCTGGCAGTTTTGGAAGCTGCTTAATTTAAGGAGACTCACATGTAACTCAGGAACTGGGGTAGTGTTTGGTGTGTGTTTGTTTTTGCAGAGGGCTGTGTAACTCCTTTTTGCACTGTTCTGGTCTTCACTTTATCCTCCATTAAATATAGAAACACGGGCCTTGGAGATCTGCTGCTTCCAAATCTGGATGTCATGGTCGCTGGGGTTATACACTGCAAAGCACATTGCATGTCTGTAGCCTACATAAGTTTAATGAACATGCTGCTTGGGAGGTGGCAGGAGAGATGCTGAGGATACTAGGTGACACAAAAAGATCGATGATAGGTCAGGAGAAAGCAAGAGAAGTAAGTTAAAATGCAGATAGCCTGTGAGTCTTGGAGGAATCATGATGGAGAATGTTTACTGCTGACCTGGAAGAACCAATGAATAAAGCAGCTGAAGAGATAAAGAGAATGCAAAATTATTGAGGCTGAGTCCAACTAGGCAAATCTAACAGGCAAAATTAAGAATATCAGAATGATTTAACATAGTTTAATGGAAAGCATTAACAAAAGAATCCATGTTAATATAAATGCCAAATGTTCACAAAAATGTGAACTAATCATGCATAGAGATCACTTTTTGACTTCAAACATTCAGGGATGCTGTCAGTAAACTCATTTTTATGTTGCAGTAAATAAATGTACACATATGCAGGGTTGTAATAAGAAAATAATTCATTGTAATATGCTAAAAATTGCTTACAAACAAGAATACTGTACTGAGATATTTGATTCTTTGTTTAAAGGTTGCCATAACATAGAAATAAATGTAAGAAAAAAAATCAGATTGGACAACAGGTACAGGGTCTAACCAGCAGTTGTACAAGGAGAATAGCTGGATGCTTTTGGGCAGCCATTCTTACTAACCTCACCCCAAACGGGAATTGGAAGACACAGACTGATGACTGAATAGAGGTATGCTGAACTTCAGCAGAGCTAAAATAAGGAGACAAGACAGTAGCAGATTTCTCATATCTGAAGGTAAGACACTAAGGTGTAGGTCCACAACTTGGATATCTGTAGGCACAGTCTGTCCATGTGTTATCAAAACATGGCTAAAAACTGTCCCACTGGAGACAACAGTCTGGATCATGTTTAAAAGAGGAACCTGGGTTCCTTAAAGGCTGATTAAAGCCCCAGTGAGAAGCAGGCTTGATTCTACCTTGAGTATCCCAAACTGTTGTATGATTATTTCATACCATCAGTCTCTCCCTTCTTTTGCCTAAATTTGGAACTTATGAAAGTTCCTTCCATTCCTAATTTTGCCTTACTTGAATGTATATTTATTGTATCTTATATTTATGAGTGATTTTTGCCCTATGGAAATTTAAACAAGCATTCTTTTCCAGCCATTTGGGAGTGTGGGGAAAAAAACACCCAACTCTAAAAATTAATAAAGTCTTTTAATGAGTGATCATTGTTTCCAGTCACTTTCATTGTAAAGGTCTTTTCATGTGTCTGCTTTTCATTGCATTGCTGTGTAAAAAGCTCCCTCAAGGGCAATCACCCACCTTTTCAGATACAGCACCTAACTGTGCAGAGATGTAAATCAATCTCAACACAGCAATATCAGCTTTTGAGTTATGGGCTGGCCTGCCTGGACTTAAAAGCCTGTTTATATTCTATAGTACAGGAAAGGGGACGAAAAGGAGAAAAGGAAATTTCCAAAACTTTTAATAATGTCTATTAGGGGACTGTTTTTTACAATGTGTGCATGTTCTAGGCCCAGTTAGCACTTGTGTTTGCTTTCACTTGAAAACATTCTGACTTTTAGCACTATTTGTTTTAAATTTATGTAGTAGAAAGCTTACCATAAATTTTAGGTTGTCTGATCACCTACTTATTATTTTGTGCTGAATAGTCTTCTCTAATGAAATTTTGTAAAGTGTGATGAATGCAACTCTTGGATTCTGAAGCCTGTGCACTAGTTATTTCAAAAATGGATTAGAAAGCAAAACTCATGAAAGGTGGAAAATGACCATGATGTTATCAACTATTAAATGTTTACATGATAAAAAATCACTCTTTAGTTTCTGCAAAACATTTACATTCAATGATGAAAAGCCCCTGACCATACTAATTTTCTCTTCATGACAGTATGCAATAAATTCCCAAGAGGTCATAAAAGAAATGACTAAACATAAAGCAAGTATCAAGTACTATTTCATTAAGTAGCTTCCATCTATCCTGTTCACTGTATAAAGCTGAAATAAATAGTGAAGTTTGAGGTAATTTAAGACTGCCACAGCTGAATCTGGTTAAAGGTCAGATTTTAAATAACAAAATATCTTCACCTTTCTAAAATACTTGAGTTTTCAAAAGTCCAACAAATGAGAAAATCTACAAGGCAAGAAAAGCATTTAATATTAAAGCCTCAAAGACATTTGAAAATACAATGATCCAAAAAGAGATCCCAAGGATATCTCTGGAAGTCTCTGCACTGGGAGCAGAAGCTGTTTAACTCTTATTTACATGGCAGAGATATACTTCTACATCCTCCCATTTAAATTAAGGGGTTTGTGGGTGGGGCTCAGGGTACCCTGAAAAAGAGACATGGGACCCCTGATTCTGGCATGAACAAATGGGGAAATGACAGACGTGGGGTGGCCTAGGACTGAGACAGGTTGCACAGCTGGCCAGCGGCACATGCTTCAGGTGTTTGATCCCAGAACCCTATGAGTCTGTCAATGTAAAGGGCAGGAAGTATTCCTGACTGCATGTTAACTTAATCCCATTCAGACTGATCGAGTTCTGCAACACATTTCCATCTTTAAAAGATCAGCAATTCATGAAGTTAGTTTGTTAATTATATCCTGGAAAACTACCAATCCTCTTTAATCTTTTTTGCATATGCACCTTGGGATCATTGTACAAATACCCCCAAACTCATTTTCTAAATTCTGAGCATTTAATTTTGATGAATTTTTATAGTGACTTTAGCAAATTTTTGTGGGTTTAAGTGTATTTGTTTTAAATGTGGTATTTAAGTGTAAACTCCTGGTTTTCTTTTAAAAAAATAGGAAAAATAAACCAACAAAGCAAAAAAAAACTCAACCAGAAACCAAATCAAAAACTCCTAACAAATCCACAACATAACAAATAAAAACAAAACAAATTAAAAAAACAGGAAGGAAAAAAAATCAGAAATATGACGTAGTCCACAAACTGGAGAATTAGGTGGGGAGATACCTAATGAGGTTCAATAAGGGCAAGTGCAGGGTTGTGCACCAGGAGAGGAATGGCCCCAGGTTCCAGCACAGGTTGGGGGCTGACATAAAGGAGAGCAGCTCTGCTGACAGGGACCTGGGAGTCCTGATGGATCACAAGGTGACAGTGTGCCAGCAGTGGGCCCTTGCAGCAGGAGGGCCAATGGTATCCTGGGGTGCATTTGGAAACAGTGTGGCCAGCAGGTTGAAGGAGGTGATCCTGTTCCTCTACTGGCCCCAGTGAGGCCACACCTGGAGTGCTGTGTCCAGTTCTGGGCTCCTCAGTACAGGAAAAACAAGGACAGGGTCCCGCAGAGGCCACAAAGATGATTTGGGGACTGGAGCATCTCTCTTATGAGGAAAGACTTGTGGGAGCAGGGCTTATTAAGTCTAGGGAAGAAGACTGAGAGAGGATCTCATCAATGTATATAAATATCTCCAAGGTAGGTGCCAAGACGACGGAGCCAGACTTTTTCAGTGGTTCCCAGTGACAGGATGAGAAGC
>VYZR01014252.1:13386-23521 GCA_013400675.1 Oxylabes madagascariensis
TTTTTTTTAACTTCAATTTGACTAATATTTTCTTTTCAGGAAAGGGAATGAAATATTAATGAAATATTGAGATTTCAATGAGGATTAATTGGGCAAGCTTCAGTCCCTTTCCCTGCACTTGTCATCCCATTCACTTTTATTGTTTTTACTTGATTTTGGAATTTTTCCTTTCTGTTTTTTTACATTTAATTTTTTTCCGATTCTTCTCCTGTCTCTTTATTTACATTTATTCCCTGATTTCTGCGTTGCAATTGGAGTAACTTTGGCAAGTTTTGCTCCTTTTCACTGCCCCTCAGTACATCTCAGGCCCTTTGCTGCTAATCATCCACGTCCAAATTTTCTCCCTTTTTTCAATTGCCCTGTTTTTCATCAGATCTCCTTTCCAGAGCGTTTGTTAGACTTTTTTCTCCGATTGCAAGATTTCATTCTTTCCTGAAAGGGAAGAACTTTAAAAGAGTTAGAATTGTATTCCAATGATGTGAGTAATGAATATCCAAAACTTGGATCATTTAGGCTTCAGAAAACAGCAGAAAAAATTTTTCTGAAACACCAAGTTGCTTTGCAGATCTTTGAAGGTACAACATGGCACTAAGGCAGTAAATTCTTTGTGATTCTCAAGACTATCAGGAAGAACTAGAACATCACTAGTGAATTCAGAAAGAGTGGTGATAAATCCAGGTGATCTGTGAGGATTAACACTCTCCTTGGTGTTTCTACGTGATGGCAATGATCTGGAGGAATCCCTGGGAATGGGCTAAATTACTCAGATGCTGGAATCCTTTTCCACTTGAAGTAGTGAACAGCAGAGAAAGGAAAGACTGAATGCATCTAAAAAAATAGTTTTTAGCCCATGCAGTCAGTGATGTGTGAGAATGATTGGAGTAAAATAAATTTTTTTTCTGACAGGAAGAAATGGATTGGTTATGTGCAGAAGTAAATCAGCTGCATAGAAGTTGAGTATATGGTGAGAATCAGTTGCGTGTAAAGCAACACTCCCTAAATGACCTTTAGATCCACATTGCTAAAGGTTCATCAGTTTGAAATTACTGTCTTGGATGAAAATGGCAAACTTAGCATGAGCCTCTGAAAATATAAAAGTATTTAAAAGTAGCTTTCTGAGCACTTGGATAGAGGGCTGTTAGTAAAGAGAATACCAGCTTGATAAAGGAGAAATGAAGCTGCCTCATCCAAGCATGTATAATAGCTGTTGCTATTCAATACGGCTGAAAGGTTTTTCTTGCAGCTAATGGAAAATTCAGCTTTTAGGGTGTCACTAATTTTGATAGAGATTTCAATGTCTTCAGTTGTCTCACACTGAAATGGGATGTGCAAATATTCTTTCATGGTCTCTTGTTTTCTTGTGTGTTAAATCCAAAATTACTGACCCTTGGTGCTAGGATCACGTTGCTGATAGTTGCTTAAAAGGTTGCCTGTGGAAAACCTAATTTCTGTCTCGACTTCGGAGTCCCATCATGTAATTTAATGTGTATTCCGCCTATAGACATCCTTGGCAAAAGTAATCTTCATTATGAGACTTTTTGATTTTTAGATTTTTTTAGTTAAAAACAAACAAAAAGTCTAAAAACCCCCCACACAACTTATTGCCTTTTCTATTATCATCCTGCTTTTTATGTAATGTTTTCTTATATTCTGTTTTTTTCTAAATGGAATTTTAGGTGCCATGTAGTAGTAACTGGCTGAGGCTCATTTGCACGTGTGATTTCTGTCCATGTGTCTACTGATCCACTGAAATCAATGCAATTTCAGAAGCATTAGGAACTTTAATACTCTTAATCTGGACCCAAGTGTTTATGCATTATGAAAGACAATAAAATCCAAATATTTATTATAAGTAAGGTGTCAAAACATGAATGTTGTGAGATGCTTAGAACCAGTGTAACCTCTTTGAAGCCACTGGTATGATTCTAAATTTCATGGGGTGTATCTGGCTTGTTACCCAATACTTGAGAAGAGAGGGCTGTGACAGTCAACTTCAGACCCCTTTTAATACTTCTGTTTGAACTCTGTGCTCTGTTTGAACTCTGTGCTCTGTGGGGTTTATTTTAAATTTTTGACTCAATTATCTTTTATTTGTGCACTTCAGATACAGCATTAATATTAAATGCTTGTACTTCATGCATGCTGAGCATACTCTTAAATTATTGCATGCATTGTAAAGTTCAGTATTATTGAGAAACTCTGCTCCACTTGCTTTTTTACTTTAATCAAAAAGCAGAGCTATCTCAATCAAAAGCTGTTTCTTAAATTTAAAAAGGCTATGCATAAGATTCATCTTTCTCTGGAGCCTGGGGTGGGATTCCTGGAAATGTTAGACCAGTTGTTTCTTAGTGACTTAAAAACAGAAACTGTGGGCAGCAGCGTTGAGCTCTTAGCCTTTTCTATTCAGAAGTTTCATGCAAGGCCTTGGCTAAGGCCACGAGTGTAGAGAATCAGCACAGGTTTAATATATTCTGGAGCACAGTGACCAAAGCTTTACTTAGACATGTAACTAACTGCTAAGACAAAAGGATTTTTTTGCTTCCTGCTAAGTAGAGATGCTCTGCATAGGGACAGCTGAGGGGGAACCAGAGAACCTCAAAATAATCAGAAGTGTCCCATGAACATTTTACCATGACCCTTCTTGCAAAGCAAATATCATGTCTGTCCCTGCTACAGGGTGCTATGAGAAGTGACAGAGTGTGACTTCATTTCCCCAGTTTTGTTGATATATTTATTACCTGCTTTTAAACAAGACCTAATGGCTTTTCTGGATTTTCCACTAACTCTTTTTTCATTTGCCTGTTTCTCTAGAGCAGG
The DNA here is from genome assembly GCA_013400675.1 of Oxylabes madagascariensis. Lineage (NCBI taxonomy): Eukaryota > Metazoa > Chordata > Aves > Passeriformes > Timaliidae > Oxylabes > Oxylabes madagascariensis. Next base: position 16,204 of record VYZR01014252.1, read on the forward strand.
ATGAAGACCGGTTGTCTGTTTCGCATGCTGTAGGCGACAGTGCTGCTATTGTTGCTCATTGGTAAGCATTTTTGTCCATAATTCTCTTGATGACAGTTTTCTTAGTTAGGGGTCTGAATGAGTGGTAAGTGTATTACAGAAGGTGAATGTAAACTTACCTTGTGATGTAGGAAGAATCTGATAATCCCTGTCAGCTGCAAGGATTATAAGATCACCAAGGAGTGTTGTTTTCTTTGCTTCATCATTCTGAAGTGCTAGGAACCTAAAGCAAAGTATGTTCTGCAGCTTGCATGAGTTGCATGCATTCACGAGTTTTTAAATGTGCACTTAATCTGCACATTAAATATTAAAGTTCCCCATAACTGTTACTGGGTTTTAAATTGTACGTCTCAACATAGCAAACTGGTTCTTTAAATGACTACACTTTTATTGTCTTGTTATGCAAAAAGATAGCAAGCTTTGTTAGAGCCCCTGACTGTCTAGGAAATCTGTGAGTTAATGGGTTTGATATCCCAGATTTTATTCAGATAGTTTTCTTGCAATTCAAATAATTACATTGCCCAATAAAACCAGAGAGAAAAACAATTTTCAGAAACAACAATCTGAGTTGGCCAGAGGGTAACTACTTTCATTATACACAGGGGAAGCATGAAACCTGCTTGTATTCCAGGAAAAGAAAGGGATCAGAGTATTCTGTCATTTAGATGTAATACTGAGAAAACAAACTTGGCCTCTCTTAAGGCCCTGTTTTCTTAGAGATCAGACAGGATTTTTTTCCCCCCATAAATGTAATTGTCATGGGTTGACACAGTTTGATTTTTAGTTAAAGAGAAATACAGAATATTGCCTTGTTGTTAGGACCTTGAAATTGTTTGGAAAGGACAGGGACCTATCAGAAGATAATTTTAGATATTGACATATGTTTTGACCACTGAGGACGCTGAATAGAACTTTGGAGGAATACCCATATATATCTTGAGTGTGTTCAAGCCAGCCCTTTGCCTTCTGGGCAGTGGAACAGGTAACATTGGGCCGGGCCGGCCAGGCCCTGACGCTTCCCCATCTCCGGGAGCGGGGAGCCGGCCCGAGGCCTGGCCGGGCTCCATCGCTCCAGGCAGGGGAGGAGAGAGTGCAGCTTAACATCAGCTAACTTTATAGCCTACCCCAACAGCTGTGGGCCGGTTGGGCCAGGCCTGCCCCGGTTGCCACCGAGGGGTGGGCAAAGAAATATTTTATAGTATTTATGAGCCAATATTTTCGGTGTGAGTTTCGCCCCCATCGGCGCAGTCTTGATATTTGACACCGTGAGCCAGGGCCGAGGGAGAGAGGACCTGGGCCAGATTTAACTCCATCTTGACATAGATGGGACTTTTTAAAACCCTAATCCTCCTTTTGAGTAAAGAAGAAAAGAGACAGTATGAATGTGAAGAAGACAGAGCATGAAGTCAGGGGGAGAGAGGGAGTGAGAAGACCTTTTGGGAGGAGGGTTTGAGGAGATTGCTATTTTAAGCTGAATTTCTCTCATTGAGCCATGGAAATGAATTTTATATGTTGATTATCCTTTGAACCATGGGAAATATATGCATTTGGGGAGATGCTTAAATTTGTGTGTGGATTTTGAGCAAAGGTGCTTGTGATGGACTAAGTGATAATTGATCTTATGAGATGCTTGAACGGAGAGAGATGAGAAGACCTCTGTGCCAGTGAAGAAGTGAGAAGACATCTCTGCTCCCTGAGGTGAAGAAGCCTTTGCCTTTGGAGTAAATAGTCTTTAAAAGGTGACACCCCAGTGCATTTGAGTCCATCGCCCATAAACAGCTTGGGAAACTGCTAATCGGAGGGGTCACAGACGCAGGTTTCACCGGGCGGCTGTTTCTGTGACAGTTAAAACACACACGAGAACTGTTCGAGGTTGTCAGTGGGATCCACGACTCTAAGAGAGACTCCCCTCCAAAAGAATTCATGAAAGACTGTTTTCAAATGGTAAAACTGACTGAAAATCACAGGTTGTCTCTTTATGTGTTTGTGAGAAAGCGAACAGTTTTTGGGGAGAGGAGAAGTGTTTTAAAGGTTTCTTTTTTTTTCCTTTTTTCATTTTTCTCCTTTTAGTGTGTGTTAACATAATCTATCTGTTTAGTTTAAGTTGGGCCTATTCTGCCTTTTTCTCCTTAATCCTATTTCACAGCAGGAAAAATATTCAGACCGCTACACTGAATTTGGCCAAGAGAAACAGAGGTGAATGTGAAACCACTACAGTAATGAATGGGGCTTGACATAATCACAAAAAAGGATTTAGCATTTGTCAGTATATTAGAGAGGCAAGGAGGGAAAACCTCTTAGTATTGAGGATAGCAAGATATGGTTTCAGGGTTAAACCTGTTCATCCTGAGTCTTACTGGGATGAATGCAATCTAGTTGACTGCAAGGGAATTTGAGAACTAGTGTTTCAGCTTTGGCAATGGAGCAAGTTTTCTACAGTCTAGAGCCAAAGTCACCTGGGTCTAGTTTGTTTGGAGACTTAACCTGCTCTACCTCTTGAAATGGGCCTCTCCAAAGTCTTAATTGTCATGGTGAGAGGCTTTTTCATGCAAAGTGATACTTGAAAAAGATGCCGGACTTCTTTGCAGCAGATCTAATATTGATGTACTCTTTGATGGATTGTTTGCGAACCTTATGAAATCAGGAGGATTTATCGTTCATTGTCAGCATGATCATCATTATGTCAGTGATTGTTCTTGGAAATACCCCACATGGCTTGACCCTGACAACTGTACGTAGGGTGATGCCGTTCTTGCTTCAAAGACGTTACATTTCTGTAATGACATTGTATAGGTTTTAGGAGGAAAAAAGCTATGTGATTATGTGTCCATGTTTTCTTCTGTGATAACTCTATGCATAAAGTAGCTTTCTATCTTCCTGACTGCTCCAAGTAGGAATGATACGTTCAAAACTTTAGACCATTAAGAAAGAAAACCAGCAGAAGGACTTGGAGTAATGAGGTTGGGGATGACATAATTGATGCAATGACAAAAGGAAGTTATTTTGATAGCAGGTGTTTCTGGCAGCATTGACAAGTGTAAAGTTACAATGACAATGTAGTTTTAATATCTTGACAACAGCTCTAGTAGGCTGGCTGAAAGCGGCATACAGAAAGGAGTCCCTCAAAGTGGAAAAGGGAAGCAAAAAATGCTTGCAGTTTGACTGGAATGATTCTTTCCAGTTTCAGCTGATACTGGAGGTAGAGTCAGAAAAGACAGATTGATAGAACCACTGTCATTGGAAAAGACCTCCAAGATGACAGACACCAACCCTTGACCAAACGCCACCACAACAACAAGATCATGGCACTAAGTGCTACATCCAGTCATTTCTTGAACCCTTGCAGGGTTGGTGACTCCACTGCTTCCCTGGGCAGCCCATTCCAATGCCTGTCCATCCCTTCAGTAAAGAAATTCTTCCTGATGTCCAGCTTGAACCTCTCCTGTCACAGCAGGAGGCCATTTCCTCTTGTCCTGTCACTGGTTGCCTGGGAGAGGAGCCCAAGCCCCACCTGGCTACACCCTCCTTTCAAGTACTTGTGGAGAGTGATAAGGTCACCTCTGAGCCTCCTTTTCTCCAGGTTGAACAACACCACATCTGTCATCTGCTCCTTGTATGACTCACAAGAAGTGGGAATATACACAGAGAGATAAATAGCTCAGTAGAAGTGAGGTACATTTGCCCACGTGGCACAATGGCAGTAGAGGCACTTGGACAGCAGACTTAAAGGGAGGTATTTTGCAGAGGAGGAGAGGCTAGACTTTCATTCCATACGCAGGGAAGACAGTCTGGGCAACCTAGATTTGACTGGTGTGAATACAGAAAGAGCCAAACATTCCAGTGTTAGATTCTCCTCTTCATTTTTTAAAATGAAATTGCAGACATTGAACCCAGCAGCTGAAAAGCCTGCTGAATGAGTTTCTTTATAGATAGAAGGAAAAATCTGAAAAAAAAAAAAGCATTATATGTGACAGCTTTGACAGAGGGCTCATGAAATCACAGGGAGCATGAACAGAATGTAGCACTTGGGTTGTCCTGTCAGCCTACCTTCATTTTGTTACCACTAACTGCCTAATTTCTGGCCAGCCGCTACACAGAATCACAAAAAAACCCCAAAAACCCAAACCAAAAAACTCCATATAAACATTTTTGCTAGGTGAACTTTGTATAGAAAAGCCTAGAAATATCACACTTGATTACCTGAAACTGCTTATGCTGCCTGGGGCTGAGGAGAGTGGCTGTCATCTTGCAGCGTGTGATTTGAGGTAGGATTAGATCTGCTGTAGGTCAGCAGCCACTAGGCTGACCATAATTCCATAGTATGTGGATGTTACAGTGGTGAATTGCCACATGCTTGGCACTCCTGGGCAGCGGTAATGGATCTGCCTGGAATACAATCGTCTTGCGGTTAGATCAGTTTCCTCAGAAGGAAACGAAACAGAGGGCGAGAGTAACAGAAAACTGCCTGTGAAATAACCTCTGACAGTCTGTAGAATTCTGTGACATCCTTATGTTCCCACTGCACAATAAAGGATGTAGTTTATAGCTGTTAATGTGGGTGGAACTATTGTTAAGGGTTTTAACTCTTCTGTGATGCAGCAGATGCTCAAGGTGCAGGTATCTGTGTATTGTTTGTTCCCACTTTGGCATAAGGAAATGCTGCTGTCATGCTCCTGGGGAGAGCTGGGCCAGGGGACATGAGTGGTGGAGGAACGGGAAATCTCAAGTTTCCTGGGCAGGAGCCCAGCTACAGTCCGTGGCTGGAGAGGGTCCAGCACACATGCAAGGCACCGCTTCCCTGCAGTGTTTCTGATCACCATACACTGAGCACTCTCCTGCAGAATTTCTGCAAAATGTCTTAGGCAACAGAGGGGACTACTCCTTGCTTCAGGCTCTTCTCACAAGATGAGGAGATTAAAGAATAATATGTCCAAGGTACTGCCATCTCTCCTTTAAATGTAAATCAAGGTGGATAATATATTTGCATAAAAGATGTCCACCTAGTTAATCGGGCGTCAAAGTGTTGATCAAGTGAAGCATTTTCTAGCAAATTGGCTTTGAGATGAAATAGATAATTGTAGCTGACCTTCAAGCAGGAAAAAAACTGGCAAATGCTCTCCAAATTAGTGCCAAGTATTGGTCTCCTTTGATCAAGTAGCAGCCTCAAGTTATTACAAAGGTGATGGACTGAACTGGATAACAATTGATCTGTGCATTCCTTCAGTTAGTCGCCTGTGAGACTCTGTGAGGAAATGTTGCCAATTTCCTGTTACTTCTACTTTGCATGACCTGATAGTAACCTGACCAGTTCTCCTTAGGCCCCCCTTCAGTAGGAGTCATAATCTGTGTGCTCTTGGACAGGTAAGTCATGAGGAAGATACACCAAATCAGTTGTAATGGCACTGACATCCACCTCTGATTTTTTGTTTTATGTTGATTCACACATACACTTTTTGGGATTGGAAATCCCAGCAGAAGAAAGTCCTTGGTGCAAAAAGATGATTTGCACAAAGTAACTCTCAGGTTTGACTTGAATTTGAAAACTGAACTTAGGAAACCCTGGTGCCAGCAACTGGCTGGAAATACATCAGTCATGCTTTTCAGACAAGAGTGCAGTAGGTTTGAATCTTTGAATTCAGACCACAGGTAAGTCAAAGGAGATACTGAAAATTTCAAGTAGACTGGACTCAGTGTTTCCTTACCAGACTTCCTTAAGAAGAATATGCTTTAAGCTATTGACCTGAGGCATCTCTAGCATTTTAATAATAGCAACTGGAGGCAATATAAAAAAGCCTAGTTTAATGTTTTTTAAATATTAGTCTCTGTCCTTGGACATATTTCTGATGTTATCTAAAGTATTTACTTAACTGAATAGCATGAATAATTTTGACTAGAAGAAAGCTCCTACACAGTAAATCCCTGTATGTGGAACTTAGTGATGATCTGACAGATGAGAAAACCCACTTGTTTTCACCTCTGCACTACATGATTTTTCAAAAATCTTTACATTCAAGTCAGCCAAATTCAGGTGAATACCTCTGTCAACATTTAGTCCAAGTCATCTTTTCTCCTATTTCATTATTTCCTGGGCTTAAACCTCAACAGTATTTAAAGTGAAAAGGGCAGCTAGAGATGTCTGGTTAGTTAGGAAAAACAAGAGTCTATTAGATGACCTGTCTAATGTAATACCTGGCTAATTTTTTTTTCCAAGGCTACCTGGGAGCTTAAATGTCTCTCTTCATAAGTTGTCTATTGAAAAGAAGACTTTCCTCACTGGGTTAGAAATAGTTGTAACTAATAGTCCAGCTATAGCAAAAGTCCTTTCACCCACTATGTCATTATGTGTAGCTATGCTGAGGGGATGAATACACTATAAAAAGTCCACTTTTGTGGAACTCTGCATAATATTCTGCTTTAAGTCAAAATTCGGAGAAATGTGACAGGCTATAAAGTACAATTAAAACTGAGTACATCAGTAATAAGGAGCCACAAAGCATGCATAATCATGAGATAAATGACCTCAATGGACGGATGATGATGAGCCAAGGAGAAGCCAAGGTCAATTATCAGAACCTCTAATTTTAATGCTATAATTAATAATGAATATTTCAACAAAGAATGTTTAAAGAATAATTGTATTCTGGTATTAAAACCTGTTAAACGTTAAACTTATGCAATTTATGCAAATGAATCTGATAAGAAGAGACAATTAAGGTTTATAATTAACAGATAAATACAAATGATCCAGTGATGAAGGCCTTGGTTTCTCCTCTATCTTATGAGACAATGTAATTGATTTTTATAAATGCTAATTTATATGCACTGCTAGCCATTAATACATTGAAGAGATCATTTATTAAATTAAAGATGAATAGTGGTGTATGCAAAGATAGTACCTGAGTTTTCAACATTCTAAAGATGAAAAGGAAGCAGAAAAAACCCAAAGCTTTGAATGATTTTGCTTTGTTTTTTTTTTTCCGCCAAACAACTTTTGACATGCCAAGTACGAGGTATAGGAAAAAAAGTTTAATGGAGACAAACAGTCTTTGTTCAGTAAGTCTTTACGTGACAGTAAGAGGGATTTTTGGCACNTTTGCTTTGCTGTGCTCTTTCTTTGTGTTCTTGTATGAGAAGATGGCACGTTCACCCTGGAATGAAGCTGTTTTTAGCGGGGCAGGGGGAGTTTTTCAGGACAAGTGTGCTAACCTGGCATTCTCTCACAGTCACCTCCTTGTTTTCTGAGGTGTTACGTTGATTCTGTGCTTCTTTAAGAGTTACT
>VYZR01014257.1:0-53308 GCA_013400675.1 Oxylabes madagascariensis
TAAAAAAAAATTCAAGTCTGGATATCTGGAGGAATGGGAGGGTGGATGGGTGGATGGATGAACGGATGGGAAGGTGGATGGATGGATGGATGGATGGATGGATGGAGGGATGGATGGATGGATGGATGGATGGATGGAGGGATGGAGGGATGGATGNGATGGATGGATGGATGGATGGATGGAGGGATGGAAGGGATGGATGGATGGATGATGGATGGATGGATGGATGGATGGATGCATGGATGGATGGATGCATGGATGGATGGATGGATGCATGGATGCATGGATGGATGGATGGATGAGAGGCTGGCTGGATGGATGCATGGATGGAGGGATGGATGGTCACTTCCTAGCTGCAGTTATACTCTACATCCTCAGGGACTCCCAGCAATCTGGGCTCATGGAAGCTGTCCCTGTCCTTTGCTGGGGGTTGGAGTAGATGGATTTTAAATGTCCCTTCCAACAAAACCATTCTCTGATTCTATGATTCTATACTGTTAATTAAAATATATATACTATTATTTAAAATAATACTTTTTCTGGAAAACCTGGGAATTTTTAGATACATAATTAGTGAACAGATGGTTTCTTTCAAGATGGCTTTTCCTTTTTTCTCCTAGATAAAAGAATGTTCTATAACTAGACTAAGTGATTTAAGTAAGTATTTTGTTTAACCTTACATTAATCAGTCCTTCATTTTCACATTTTGCAAAAAAAAAAAAGGGGAATGCCACTTCTTTACCAGTGGGGAATCACATGCAATGTTTCAAGTTGCACTTGGATGGGAAGAGGGACTTCAGAATGTGAAAAGGCAGTGCTTTACTTATGAGTCTTATTCATTAAATAGGAGTCCATCAAAGCACTGAGTGTAAATGGTAAATGGTGTAAATGGACGAGGGCAATATTTCGAGTCACCTTTTAGTGAGTTTTTGAAGAGGGATCTTTTTTTCTCACCCCTAATTCATACTCTTGGATTTAACAGATATAACTTTTTGACTTTCTGCATTGCCCAATCACGATTACAGTGGTTGAAGAAGCTGAAATCATGAAAAACAGTCCTTTAGTTTCTGTAAAACTGACCATGAGTTTATGCATTTCTGTGAGCATCAGTTCTGGGTGAGCCAGATTAGTTAGTTTGACCTTCCCTTATCTGCAGTGACCAGCATGTGACATCCAGAGAGAGCATTTTTAGTTTTAGGTGTGTAATATCTTATAATAAATTTATGCAGTGAACATTGAATCTTGGAATCTAAATAGACTTTTTTGTTGTTGTTTTTAGAGCAAAAAGTATCTATGGTTTGCAAATCTGATTGTCCTTTTCCAAAAGTTCCTTTTTTCCCTGTTGCTTTTATCCATCCTGGTATGTGCTTGCTGGCAGTTCTTCCTCTTTCGTGTTTTCCTTTCTCCATGCACAAAGTGGGGAAAAGGCTTATCATATGTGTATAACCCAGTGGGATTCCATAGCTCTAAGCCTGCAATTAATCCTAACCACTGTTATTTCTTTGTTGCAGAAGGCACTTTTCCCACCTTGCATGGTGGAAGCAGCACGACACACCTCACCTTCCCCTTTCCTTTGTGTGCAGCATGCCCTGCCCTTCCAGAGCACGCAGAGATGATTAACAGCACCTGACACAGCAGCAGCTCCCTGACATGGCTTCCTGAGGGATTTTGTGAGTGCCACCAGCTTCAGGAAAGCTGGAAGGGAGGAGAGCTCCAAGCCTGCCCCAGCTGCGTGGGCCGATGAGCTCGGAGGGTGTGCGGTGCTGTGGGTTTGAGGGCAAGCACTCAGTGATGTGGAGTGCTCTGCCCTTCCCCGTCCCCTGGCTCCTGTGGCCATGGCAGTGCTGTGCCCTGTGATGGATGCATGGGTTACAGCACATTCCCCTCCGCACCTGCAGCAGGGTTCTGAGGAGCTGGAGCTCTTTCCCACCACGGTTGGGGTGATGCAGACAGTGGTGCAGCCATCAGGGCTGGTGCTCCTGCACGGGTGTCCTCTCCTGCCCAGCTGCCTGCCCTCCTCCTCTCCTTCATGCACACCCTCATCTAAGGGAGGAGAAACCAGGGAAATATTAATAATTGCATTATGAGTTCCAAAGCCATATGCCTGACCGGTCTTTTCATCACTGATACGCGATCGGGTGGTGAGCAGAGGAGATGCCATCAGAGGTCGCTTTCATCTCTGCAGATAGTGAATGAATTAGATGTGTATCTTAAACATGAAAAGGATCCTCGTTCTTCTGAAAGTCCTAATCTCTCTGCTTCATATGTATATTTTGAAAGTTGTTAACACCCCCTGTCCCTCCCCTGCACAGGGCTGTGAGTGTGGAGGAGCTTCAAAGAGCTCTGCTCCTGCCTCCTTGTGTTTCTGAGAGAGCCCAGACACCAGGGCTCATTTACCAACCTACCTGTGAGGAGGAAACAGAGATATTAGAGGATGTCTATTGCAACCACTGTGACCAAAGGGAACAGAAGCACTTTGGCCTCTGTGGCTCTTTTCATGTGGGAGTCTCAAAGTGCTTTGGCGTCACTAATTTGAAGCAGAAACCTCACTGATTAACATTTATGTCTGGGATGGAGGGATGTGTTCTGCAAGTCAGCGATGATATGAGCAGTGCTGATTTACCACCAGATGAGGGATAATGTGTGGCAGAGTAGGCTGTGATAATTTGTTTTAAAAATCTCTTTTGGCTTTTGTTACAGAGAGGGATCTGCAGCAGAGCTGTACACCGCAGGATTCATAACACATATACTTGGGTGGGAATCCCAAGTATAGTCCTGAAATATTTGTGCCCAATTCCTTTCTCTCCCTAAAGTCACAGGGATGTGGAGGAATGGGCTGATGTCTAAGCAGAGATTGGAATTTTTCCTCTGTGTGACCGATAGTGCCATCAGTGTTTGACTGAACTCAGAGAAGTTGGATGGCAGACCTAAGAACCATGGAAAGATTTGTGGGCTCTGCATAGGAAAACACGATTTCACAGAAGCCATTGGCTCAGAAACATTTCTGGGGAGGAGAGGCAGGGCTGATCCACTGTTGGTGGTGGCCAGTGCCCTCTGGTTGCACAGAGGCTGCCCTCAGCAGTGACTGCTGATGGGTTTCGTGGCACTGGCAGCAGGCTCTGCAGTGCCCTGGGTGCTCCTTCCCACCGCAGTCCCAGCAGGAGGAGATTGGGAACAAGATACTTCTTCACCTGGAAAAAGCTCTTTTAATTTCAACTCATTGGCCATACCCTTTGTCGTCAGCACCCGAAACACCACCAAGCTGAACAGAGCCAAGGTGATCTGGGAGAGGAGAAGCTTCTGGATCGGGAGGGCTGGATGTGTTCCCAGGGCTCTGTCTCCTCAGAGCTGTCCCTTGGGAAGCCAGAGCTGAGCGAGGAGTGTGGTTGTGCAGAGGCTCAGCTGGCAGAGCCCTGCCTGTGCTGCTCCTCATCCCAATCCTCTGCTTCCATCGCTAGAGCCAGCAAAGCCTAATAAGTCCCCAAAATACAGCGGTACAATAATGAAGGATGCTGTGCTGTAGAAAAGCACGGGTAATGAGGGACTTAATTTGGAACATATCATTTGTCAGATAATTTGGAAGCACATCTCAAAACAGAGCATAAGAATGGAGTTTGTACCAGCTGAAGTCACCCTAAATGTTCTTTGTTTGTTGCAAATCCCTTTTTAAATCTAAGCCTTCAGAAAAGAACCTGGAACCAATAAATGACATAAAAGAATAAATGTTCACAACACGTATTTTGGATTTGGTTCAAACACAATATTAGAAAGCTGAATTAATTGTGTTTGTATCAAACCCAAATATATTTTATAAAACAATGAAGCCTCTTAAATGGCTAACTGCTGCCCAGAATATATTTTCCCTGAACCAAACTAGATAACAGCATATCCCTCTTAAATTGGTCAGGAGAACTGGCTGCCAAATGACAATTCTCTGCCCCATATTTATTCACCATCTGTGACTTCCACATCAATTTTCTCATTTTAAAAATCAAAACTTGAGGTTTTTTCTCCCCCTTCTCTCTCTTTTCCCTTCTCTGCCAGAGTTGCAGGGTAAATCCAATGGCTGGAAATGAGGTTGTGTTTTAGCTCCTGCTGCAGAAATGGTTTCTGCATGATGGAGTGTGGCTCCTTCCTCTGCAGCTCTGTTGTCTTTGGTGTATGCAGAAGTTTATACCAACTGGTTATGAATGGGCAACAACTGGGAAGAATTCCCTTGAGACCTGTTCTTCCCCCAGGAAATGGTGAAGAATGTGAGAGGGAAAGGGGAGAATCAGAATCAAGCTTGCCCATTTGTGGCAAATTTACCAGCCTAAAAGTCTACATTTCCTTGATAAATGCTGGTTTATGGAGGAAGCAACCATTTTCTAAAAAGGAGAATTAGGGAAATTAGTCTGGGATTCCAGTGAATCAACATCACTATGTTTTTTCTACTTCTGTTCTTAAAAAAAATCATATTTTATGAGTAAAGAGCCCTCATGGTGCCATGTAAAAATCTTCTTAGTACATGTCCATGCTCCTCATCCTCCTGCCCCAGGCAGGGAGCAGGCAGGACCTCTCTGAGTCACGGATTAACTCTGAGGAGTGTGGCACTGCCTGATTAAAGTTCTTTTTGAGTACCTCATAACCCAAGAAACATGGGCTCAGTCCAGGGCATTAATGGTAGCTGAGTTTATGACAAGATTTGCAGCTTCCTGCAGAGTGGAATCAGCCAGTGACACCCCACACCACAGCCGAGGGACCAAGGAGTCAAACTTGGTGCTGGATTTTTGGGGTGATTCTTGCTCTGCATCTCACCTATGTTGTCAACAGAGAACACAAAGCTCAGGCTATAAAGGAGTATAAAAATAATAAAATTTTCAAAAGGAATTTGGCTTGTTCCTCCACCTCCAGTTTTTGCATCCCTCCCTCTGTGGCATCACACACCTGTTACTATAGTAACATTGGGGCATTTTAACCCTGGGCTGGTGCTGGCCACTCTCAGAGAGAAATCAATCCACCACAACAAAGCCAGGGCTCCTGCAGCTGAGAGAAGGCAGCTGCTATCCTGCTTGGCTTAGAGGTCTGGAATTGTAAATAACACCCAGGTACATTGAAATTCCGAGCAGAATTTATGATCGAGCCATGGATAAATACCTTCTCACACAATTACACATCACTGGAGGCTGATGTCTTGCAATTCCAGAGGGTGGATCAGTTAAACACTCCTTACATTTGTTTGTCTGAGCTGGAAAGCAGGGTTGCTTAGCACAGGTTGTCCCTGAGTATCTTGACATGAGCCTGAGCTTCATCCAGCGTTTAGCTTGACACAAACTGGTTTTGAGGTGAGCAGATAACTGTCTGTATCCCTCTGAAGAGCTTACATGGAATGCAGCCCTGAAACTTAGGCTCAGGTTTTATGAACTTTTCTAAACTGCTCCATGAGACTGATGTAAATGTAAGAATTTTTTGACCAACTCCAAGAACTGATATGTTTTGCTTTGGGTTTGTGTATACTTCCGGTAGCTTTAAATCAGAAACCTACCTGAGTGGTTTTTGCTACACATATGAGGTGGAAATTCCACAAGAAAAAGCTGCCTTGTGCCATTTCTGATACTTTTTTGGGGAAACATCAGCAGAACCATTTTGTCTTAGAGGTATTTGGATACTCCCACTCCTTCCCCTGCTATGGCTATTTTAGCTGTGGCTACAAAGAGTTTATCTTTTGGATTAAAGGCTCATTGAGTTGTCCTGTTCTCTTCACCCCCTCTTACACAGCTAATCTGCAGATGGCAAGAGAAAGATGTCCTGTGGAGGCAGCAGCTGGAGCGATGGGAGATGAGGGAAGGTGGGTGTGGGGTGCTGCTTTCCTGCCTGAGCAGGGATCCAGTCAAATGAACGGTGCAGTGAAAGGAGATGAAGGAAAAAGGAAACTCTCTCCCAGGCAATTTACTTGGGGGAATAAAATTACCCGAGGAATGATTGACAAATTAGTAGCACTTTGCACCTTGTTTTAATGGGATCCGATCTTAGGGAGGAGAAATACGTGAAGTTTCAAATTACCCACTTTACCAGTTGCTGCCTTCTCTAGAATCCAAATCAAGGTAGGCATTTGGTACTAAATCTTAAGGAAACAAATTGCTTTCTATGCTACGCTGCATTCTTAAAACAGCTTTATTTGAAAGTCCAGCTGAGCAAGTTAATTTAAGCAGTGAGTTGGGCCATGACAGTTCAGCACTTGTTATTGAGGCCAGTTACTTCCATGAGTACAAATCACACTGCCAGGTGAGCTTAAGCTAAACCTGACCTTGGGCTCTAACTCAAAGCCATCTGATATCCATGAGAGACTTTCAATTGACTTAATGTCTCCTGGAGCAGATCCTGGCTGACATCAGCTATCAGTGGGGGCCTCGCTTGGTTTACCGGCCCCAGTGACCCACGCTCACGGGGAGGGAGAAGCAATTTCCCAAAGCCCTCCTTCCCCCTGCTCACCCTGACAAGAGCTGTCTTGTGCCAGCTCTAGCTCCGTCCTACAGCTGGGTTTATGCCCCTGTCCCAAGGGAGCCTCCTGGACAGAATGTGATGTCTCTGCTGGCTGCACCCTCGTTATATATTTACATATATATTGATATAAGTGTGTGGGTCGCAGTGCCAGAGCTTGTGAGGCAGAGAGAAGATCTAAAGCCAGGCTTTAAACCACTCTTCAAGCTGGGCTGCTCCTCAGTCTGTCTTTGAGGCCCTTTCCCGTGGCCTCGGCCCTTGCAGGCCTGCTGGCAATACCGTGTGCCCATTTTATTGAATGTAAGTGATCTGAAACTACCAGCACAACATCCCAATTTGGTAATGAGACTTATTGAAGCTTTATGAGCCGCCTTGGCTTGCAACACAATTAAATTTCAGGAAATAGAAAATATTCCAGTGAGGCTGGTGGGTTTGTAATGCTATTTGAGGCTTAATGCATAATAAAACCGTGCCATTTAAGGTTTAATATAATACACAGCAGCCCTAAATGACCAGTAAAAACATTATGCAAATTTTTAAGGAAGTTATTGCGTCCTGTAAATGACAATTTATCAATGGCTTGTAAAGAAAGGCCTTTCCTTCTGGTTATGAACCAAAGAAAATACATAAATGAGCAGGCATAAATGGGTTCTAGGAACAGGAGGTCAACAGAAAGATGTGCAGTAGGAATTGTGTCTTCTTGTCATCCAGAGCAGGAATGTAATGCATTATTAATTCTCTGTACTAACAGACCACGTTCAGCCTCCACCACCAAAATAAAACAAAATTTACATTGGCTTAAAAAGAAATAGATTCATTGTGGGCACAATGCCTGCAATTTACTTTTTATTCTTCTTCTCTTTTCCACTTCTAGAATTTGTTAAGCATTTTTAGACTTCTATTTGTTAAACATAAGGGTAAACCCCACCACATTTTTAATGTCAGAACATGTCTTGCATTAGCAAGAATCTGAATCAAGGGGAGGAAAAATGCAAGATTCTCAAAGAGCTCAGGATCCTGTGGGCTTGCATCCCCCACTGCAGCCTGCCCCAGGAACCCTAGGAGCAGGGATAAAACCATTCCACAGTCCCACAATGATTCCCAGCCTTCCCTTTATCTGGGCAGTGTAGGCAGAGCCTTGCTCCAAGAGACAATCCCATCACATGCAAGTGCTTCACATGATAATGGGTTTTGAAAAATGTTTTGACTGTTATGGAGCCCTTTTCACAGTCATGCCATCAATTCAGCGTGAGAAGATATTTTATTTTAAATGTGCTACGAAGACACAGAGGCATTTGCATTGTTAATTTCTCAGATGTCAAACAAATACCATTATTGCAAAATGAATGCAGCCACCCAGCTGAGAAACAGATCCATTCACGGCAACTAAGTGAAACTTAAAAAATGAATGAGTTCTGCTGATTGCAAGTATCATCAGAAATTAATAATGCTCTAGGAATTTTTCACACAAAAGAGAATGAAAGCACTGTGACTGTTTGTTTCCACTTGTCGAGCTTCCCCCCTCTCTGAGGTGTAAGGGATCATCGTTGGCTTCAGCTTTAAAGCTCCTGGACAGAAGCAGTGGCTTTGTTGCCAGTCTGGGGAATTGATCTTTCCAGTGACATATGATGTGACCCTCAAGTCTTGGCAGTTGAGGCACCTTTGCGTCCCCTGCCCAGTTGGACTCCTGAGCAAGGCCTTTGTCTGCTGTCATTTTCTCCTTTATGCCAGACTTTTCCCATTTTTCCAGCTGTGAAAAGCCTGATTCCTCTCCTTCAGAACCATTCTCCCCTTTTATTTCCTCTCCCCCTGCACCCTTCCTTCAGCAGGTGATGCAGACACTGCTGTTTCCTACCCTCCTCTTCCCATTCCTGGCTTTTCCTTCCCTGTCGGCTCCATGGCCTTGGCATTCTTTATGTCTTTGTGCTGGTAATAACAACTTCAGCTCCTGGAAAATTAGTGGAGATGAACTTGTTGTGTGACAAATTAAACATAAACAGCTCCAAAAAGCCATCTGAAGTATTTGTCTGTGTCTGTATATTCATCTGCTAGATGAATCACTTGAGTTATAAAAACTGTGGAAGAGAAAAACCTAATGGAAATGATAATATGATTACTGCCCATAATTCTCACCAATCAAGCATATCAGTTACACACAAGTAGGTTGTCTGGATGTTTGTGGGGTTTTTATTTTATTATTTAAATCTGATTAAGCAGCTGATTGCGGGCCCTTATGTACCTTTTCACACAGTTTATCCTTGAAGTGAGAAGCAACAGCTATATATTTATTTTACTCTATTTCACGGCTGTGCAGCAGTCAAGCCTCACAGTGCTGAAGGCTCTGTGCCCTTCTCTGCATCATCTTGTCTCAAATATTGAGAGAACACAAGAGACATATTTATTTACAGATGCACTTACTGAGGAGCTAATAAACTGGTCTCCATGTCAACCTGTGTTTTACTTATTTATTTGGCCTTTGCCTGAAAACCCTTCCTCTGTGTGCCGAGGAGACACAGCTAAGGAATTGGCATCTCTTTTGTACATTAATGGCAACACCAAAGCACGGGGCTGAAATACAGTGATCACCTTGCAGAAATAGTGACAAGATTCAGGCTTAATGTCTTTTATTGGGAAATCATAGAACACCCAGCTAATGGTATTTAAAAAACCTTCAGGTATGAGGACAAAAGCTGACTATAATGAGAAACTACTGCAAGGAGATTGGATATTAATTGTTAAGAAGGTTATAAATCCTGAAGTTGATGGGTTGCACACAAAGGAGAAGTGCATAAGGAGGTATTTACTCTGGGTATTAATTTTTAAGCTGAAAGAATTCATTGCAAAACAACTCAGCTACTCTTACAAACTGCAGTGTTCTGAACAAACTGAATTCCAGCTTTGTCTGCCTTGCTCCCCAGAAGTGCTGTGCTACCTGGAGCAGGCTCCAGCAAGCCAGGAAAGAAATAACAGGGTTTGTTTGTATTTGAGTCATAGAATGATTTAGGTTGGAAAAGGGCTTCAAGAACATCCAGTCCAACCATTTCCCTGTACTGCCAAGGCAACCACTAAACCATGTCCCCGAGTGCCACATCTACATGTTTTTAAATCCCTCCAGGGATGAGCTGAGAGCAGCCATTACCTTTCTCTGGACAGGGTTTTGGCTTGCTGAGAAGCAGGCTTGATATTTAAGTTGAAAAAGTTCCCTAACAACAGAGCTTTGGGATCCTCCGAGGAAAAGCAAAACATTCCCATTAAATACAGAGTAATCCATATCAGCTCAACTACCAACACTACTCCGGTTGTGTGATTCAGTGAATACATTTAGCCAAGACAATCAGGTGTAGCTGATTCAATACACTATTTATCCACCTGCTTTTCAGAACAGCTCATTGGAGAAGAAATAGAGCCAAGAGAGCAACAGATCCAGTCATGCACATCCCAGCCAGGACATCTGCTCAGTGCTCATCTTCTCTTGATTTCAGTAGGGTCAGCTTGGGAGCTCTTGGGACTACTCCAGGTTTGTTATTTCAAAACCAACATCTTTTCATTTGGTTTATTGTGCCATAAAGTCGCTGGTTTCACCCTGCCAAGAGCTGCTGGTAATGAGGTGTAGGCTGTACCAGCACACGCTCATTAAATGTGGAGTGTTGTCTTCCTGTCCTGGCCACCAGAACCTGGGTACTGCACACCTTGCTCATGTGCCATGGCACTAACAGGGCATTTTGGAACTGCTCCATTTGGGAGTGGAATCCAGATTTTAAAGCCAGCCTCCAAAAGGTCTCTGCTCATTTAATTCATTTGTGGTAATAGCCTCAAATGAGAGGCATTCATTTCCTCTTAATGTAACTATATTATGAAATTCTATTGTGAATGAGGCACTTGTAGGAAATCTTAATTATTTTTTTAAAGCTTTACTTCCTTTCAGACAGGCAGGTTTTGAAGATACATTTGGTGTTGTACAAATGAGCCCTTACTGCAGCTCCGAGCAGACTTTCCCAAGGGGTGTTAGACTCAAAAATTCCATAGACTTTCTGGGGAAAAAAAAACAACTAAGGACAAAACTTCCACTCAGTTTTATGTATCCCACTGATTTTTAGTAGTTGAAAAAATGGATGGAATACATTATACTCACATTATTATACAATGTATTATATTTTTTCTATTAAAAACCCAGCATTTTTCCCCTCCAACTGTAACAGCTGCAATTCAATGTTTGCTAATGCCCAGCACCACTCAAGTGACAACAGAGCTTGACAGCAATTGGGAACCACAATAGCATTGCTGCTTCATCAGGGGGGCTAGAGAAGTCCCTAAATCATTTTTGGGGAAAGAAGACCACAAAGGGTCTGTAGCACTGCTGTTGCACAGGGATTATCTTGGAGCGTGAAAGCATTAGACATTTGCTCCCAGCCCAGGTCCATTAAGGCTTAGCCCAGCCGGCCAGGTTTTTATGTGTAAGTTGAATATTTTCATTGCAATTCAAGACAGACATTTCTGCTACTCACTTTTAGACTGAAACAGGGAGGAAAAGCAGGATCCTGGCTTTGGACTTGTGAGGAAATAAAGTTTAGCACAGACAGGGGCACTGGGAGCCCGTCTGAAAGCGGAGTCTTCCTCACTGATGCCCTGGGACACGCATTAGCTGCTTTTTCCAGACCCTGGGGTAAGTGCTACACCTCTCCAAGTGCTGTTCCCAGGGCAAAATTGGTTTTCCTTCATCTTCTGCAGCTGCCCACCAGGTGCCATCAGCACTGAGGCCCCGTCAGTGGATCCCCACCGCTGCACAACACCCAGGGCTGGGCCAGCAGGGGCAAGGGCAGCCCAGGAGTGCGTCTCCTTTTATCTTTCTGATAAAAAAGATATTTCTTTTATTTCTAAAAAGAGATATTTCTTCTCTAAGCATCTTCCTGATATTTCTTTTTCCTTTTGTCTTTCTGTCTCTCTTTGCCTTCCTGCCCGTTTGGAGATCCTGTCATTAAGCCCTTGCTCCAGAGGCTTTGCTGTGTTTATTTGATAGATGTAGGTACCCCAGCAAAGGGAAAGGGGAGAGAGAGGGGCTGGGTAGGAGACAGAGCATTTTCAGCTTGGATTTCAGTGGTACAAAGGCACAGACACGTGTTTATAATCCAGAGGATTTTTTTATTTATTTTAAAAGTGCTTGCAAGATTAATCGTACCCCGGAAAAATCAATAGTAACTCATCACAGGCAAAATCTTCTGGAACACAAAATCCCACTGAAGGGGACAAAGCAAAATTATAGCAGTCTGCAGCAGAGCTAATGAGCCTGTGATTAAAACTGAGGCCTGGCTGTGATACTGCACCTCTCCTAGAAGCCTCCCAAGAAAAATGGCCCATTGGAGTCCTAGATCCTGAAAATAATTTAGTCACCATTAAAAAAGAAATAATTTCGATACCACTAAAAGAAATAATTAGGCAGCTTAGAATTCTAAATACAATTTGAGAACCATGACCCTTTATCTCTCCCTGCCTCAGTTTCTCTGCTCTAAAGCTGTGAAATTTCCTTTCTGTCCTGTTGAATTTCTTTATTTTCTCAGATTGTGACCCAGGGAAGGGCAGTTTTGGCTGTCTGAACACACAGAGCTTTGCCCAGGAGACTCCCACTTGCCAAGCACCTCAAACTGCTGCTCTTAACAGAAATATCTCCTGAAGAAGTTTGGGCTGAAATATGCTTGAGAGGCAGAAAGAAAGTAAAGCAAGAAACAAATTTCCAGGAGGGAATTTGTCAAATGAGTCCCTTAAATCTCATCAGGAAAAGCACACTGTGAAGGATAGCCTTGAACTGTTGGGGGATGAAGTCATTTTACAACATATTTTGAACAGCACTCCTTAAGTGTTCAGAGTGCTGGTAGGTTATAGGAACTGGTGAGATGATCTCTCTTCCAGGAAGTCACCTGAAAAGAAACAGCAATTTATTCCCACTGGATACCCCAATAACTTCTGTGAATGCCAAATGAAGACAGAAACAAGGTTGCGGAGCATTTCTGGCACAATGCATTGGCAAGGTCTGATTTGGAAGGAATGAAGACTGCATGTGTTGGAAGTTACTCCAATAATATTTATCAGAAGGAAAGGCCTCCCAGAGGCAGCAGCCAGGGCTGAATCAGAATATGATAACATTCCACTGCCTCTGACCTGCATCAAATCTCAAAGATTTGGCAAGAAATTTGGACCGGAGCAATTACCTATATGGCTATTTGTTAAGTGTTGTCTCAAGCACAGCACTCAGAGAAATTGAACTGTCAGAAGCTAATACAGGAATAATAAGAAGACATTTCATCTCCATTGCACACTAGAGATGAATAGCATGTAAGTCTGAATGGGGAAAAATAAATTGAATATGTATTTGGCTTTAGTTTTTGTTAAAGGACTATAACATGAATAATGAATAATTTAAGGAGAGAAGACTGGGCCTTCAATTTCTTTCAATAATGTTAGTGTTGTATATACTGGTTTGAATAAAATACATTTCATAAAACACCTACACAGAGCTCTGCAATGCATTATGGATGGCTCCTCTTGAGAAATCTTACACTGCTTTCAATTTTGACACAGTGATACAGTAATAATGGAAAATTCAGGCATAATATTCAGACTGCATCTTTTCTCCCCTCTCTATTGTTTTGTGCCACACTGGGTGAGCACAGATATGCTTTCCCTGTGCTTCCCTAGGCAGCTCACGTGGTGCTGTGGTGCTCCCAGGAGAAGGGACCTGCTGCACTGGAAGGTTGTGTCCTGTGTCGTGTGGGCTGAGCTTGGAGGCTGGAGCAGGATTTTCCACCCCAAGGATCCCAGAGGAATTGAGTACCTGCACAGAAGAGGCTGCCAAGGCTGGAGGAGCTGCCACCAACACGCAGGCACACGCTGTGCTTGATTAGAAGTCAAACCATACAGACCAAGAGGTGTCCCTGGGAAGGGATGAAGGAACCTGAGTGCCAGGACAAGGACTGGAGATCTCCACGTGTGGGGAAAGGCAGCAGGGAGGGACATCAAAGAGCTCAACACAGTGTTTGAAGGAGGTTTTCTGTGGTGTCACTGGTGGTGCAAGATGGTCTGGAGATAATGCGGAGCAAGAAAACTCTGCTGGTTTTCTAATGTGAGCGGTGTCCTTGCCCGGTCAGCCCACTGCTGCCAGCCTCCCAGAGGCTTTACAAAGACCCAGGCTGCAGAAGGAGCCAGGGGACTGATCAGGAACCAGTTACCTGGCCTGACATCTGTCACCTGCCCAGCTGGGGTGGGTGCTGAGGCTCACAGGAGGCTGCAGACACCTCACCTTCCCCTGTGATGGCTGCACAGCCTGCTGCACCCTGCCAAAAGGCTGGGAAAGCAAAATAAACTCAGGGTGCAGGGAGGTGTTCACCTGCTTGGCCAAAAGGACTCTCAGACCCTCATCTTTCCAGGGGACTTTGCCTTGAGGCCTCTTGATAAATCTTGTGGATTTATTTCCTGTTGGAGCTCTTATCTGCCGTAGGGGTGGGCTCTTGTGTTAACAGCAGGGCAGACGCTTTTGGCTTCCTGCTATGCATGCACAGCCTCATTTCTAGGCAAATTATGAGGGGAATTGTGAAATGCTGTGGTAAACAATCAGGCTTTTGAACTAAAAAGGGATCTCTTATCGATGAACAAATGGTATCAGGCAGTGCTGCCCCCAGCTGGGTTCAAAGAGCAGCAGAGCAGGGAGGAACACAGGGAAGGTGCTACAAAGGTGGAAAGGACAGCACTAAATGCCATCCAGGGTCATGGATCACCATGATCCACCAGCAATTCCACCAGGAAGCCTTTAGCTGATGTTCCTGGGGCTGTGATGGCTGCAGGTGCTGGAAAAGCCCAGGGGCACACACTCACTCCTCAACCTTGGGTTCTGAAATTGCAGAGGGAGAACCTCCAGCTTCTCCCACAGAATTTTAGACGGTTTTTTTCGCTCTTTTCCAAGTCTCAAGAGGCACGTGGGTAATCTCCAAACATGTAGTGGATCATAAGCACTCCCAAGCAAAAAGGCTACAGAGGCTGTCTGGCTGATAAAAATAGCAAAAATAGCCAACAAATCCAGCTCTGCTTTGGAAATGCTGCACAGGGAGTGAAACCCCAAATGATCACAGACCCTGTGAGCCACAACTCCAAAATCAGGAACAAAACCCACCCACAGATGCACTGCCAAAGGTAAAGCACAACATTCCCCAGAACAATTAGCAATCACAACACCGTGTTCCTTCCAATTATTGCCAGCCCTGCCTGAGCCTCCCAGCAGGTAAAATGAGAGGGTTAAGCCTCGAAGTGCATAACGCTGATTAGCTGAGAGCTCCCCAAGAGCTGTTCTGCACAGCAGGGTGGGCACGGAGCAGAGAGCACGGCACCCTTTGAGTCACACCTGCGCTCACACACACACAGAGCATTAAAAACACAACAGAACTGAAAGAATCAGGGAGGAGCCCACTTTGCTGAGGTTGGCGGGGGAAGGACTAGTAAAAGTGGGAAAATGAAGCTGCTTTGAAATGTGTACATGAAAGGAGGCTGGGAGTGGTTGGGGCCGCTGGTCTGCCTTTGCCAGGTGCAGAACATCAGATTGTAAAGCTTGAAGAACTTCTTTGGGACCTACAGGTGGCTCCAGGGGACTCAGCTCCTATTGGAATTTCATAGAATCATAGAATTATGGAGTGGTTGGGCTTGGAAGGGACTTTCAGAGTGATCTTGTTCCTGTCCCTGCCGTGGGGTTCCCCCTGCAAGAGCACCTCACCATTCCGGTGTCATGAACAATGTGTGAGACATCCTCACAAGCAGTGTTGGATAATGTTAAAGCACAGTAATATTTCAGGAGCAGGAGGATGGTGGCTTTGTTCAGCCTGTCACCTCCTGGGTCCCTGCTCCAATCCCCTGGACTCCTAACCCAGCCAAGTGAGGAGCAGAAGGCTCCTGGACAGTGGAAGCAGTATCAGTGCTCTAGGGCAGAACAGTTTAATAAAATTAAATAGAGCTCCTTTAAGTCCTCTCCATATGTAGGACAGGATAAGTTTCTCCAAGGAAATGGAACAGTTCAGTATTATTTGTGACAAATTATCTATGGGGAAAAAATATACTTTCCCAGTCAGCTTTCTTGCTGAATGACTCTGCTTGGTAGCCAGCTGCCTGCCAGCTTTTGCTAACATCACCAGATCTAAAATTATAGTTGTGGGATAGTTTTTCTGCCTGCCTGCAGTTCTTAGGACTTGTCCAACCAGATTTGTACAGTGGCTTATCCTGTCTAATGCCCTGTCTCGATGGCCACCAAAGCAAAGTGCTTTGGAGGGTTGGCTCTGGCCTCTATTTCCTTATTCCTTTCTACCCAGTCCTTGCTCTCTTTTCTCTCCCGTGTCTTTCATTGTCTCAAACCTCTCTCATTTGCCATCTTCTTCTTTTTTTCTGTCACACCTCCACTGCTAAAACATCCTGCCTCTTCCATCTCACAGTCCCCCTGCTATCAATAACCATATTAATTTCTGCACTGATATTAAGGGATGATCTACAGGATTCAAATGGGAACAGAGCCCCTTCTCCAACCTCCTCATGTAGGACGAGACCCTGGTAACAGAAACGGGCAAGGACCATTTGGAAATGGGGAATGAATTTCATTTCAGGTCTGCACAAGGACTTTTAGAGCCACTGCTGCTTGGCGTAATTGTTGAAGGTCCCTGCAGAAAAAGCCCAGGGGCTGAGCAGGCCAGGGAGGTTTTCATGGCTCTGTGGCTCATTACAATGATAGATGTCTTGCTTGCAATGTAACAAATGCAATCCTTGAGATATCTTAGCTGTAACTTTCTCCAGGGCTATAATAGACCTGTGGCTGCAAGTGGTTTATTTTGTATATTTTTAAAGAACAGAGACTAAATACACAGAGACTCTTTCAATTTGTTGTTTTCCAGATACTACTGAAGCTTAATGAATAAATAAGTACAAAATTAAAGGCTCATTACCCACCCCCAAAAGTCCCTGCCATTTGTTAAACCTTTCAGAGGAAGCCAGGAATATGGAGAAGTGCCCATTAGGAGGATAAACATATCACAGATCTGAATGTCAAATCAAATTGAGCAAAAATTAATTAACTGGGTGAGCATTAGAAGGGAGAGTCTGGTGTCTGCAGACACTGTTTACCTGTCTGCCCTTTCTGGGCTGGCTCAGACAGCACTGGGGGCTGTGCAGGGATCGATGTGCACCAGCTGCAAACCTCACAGCTCACTTCCGTGCAAGAAACCTGTTCCTCATTTCAGAAATCACTTTTCTTCCATCTTGGAAGAAATTGCCTGTAAATGGGCTTCTCCCTGGTGCCAGATGCTCTGAGATCTGAGACTCCTCTCAAGATGGGGACTTATTAACCCAAAGGTGGCCCTGAGATTGCTGTCCAAATCGTTTCGAGGGAGTTTTGGACCAGGCCCCCAGTGCCAGCTGTTGTGTGGCCACAGCTTGGCTTACAAATGATGCCCTGAAACAGAACTATCTGTAGTTGAGAGTTAATCCCCTCAAAATCAATAATTCCTGCTCCCTGAAGCTGTTGTTTTGGTGATGGACGGCTGGCAAGCGAGACCCAACTTTCTGAAATCATCCCTTTTTCTCCCGTTTCTGAAACAGGATTTTCTATTATTATACCAGCTGATAAAACAACTGTAATCAACTCTTTTCTGCTCCATAAAATAGTTACTGCTAATTGCTAATTATTGGGAATCAGCTTCCTAGCATATCTGGAAGCATTATGGTGCCTGGGTGTTAACAATAATCACTGCCTTCGCGAGAGCCACCATTCACTTGCAGGGGTTACATGTGGCCCAGGCAAGAGTTTTTAACTGACACCAGCCAAAAAAGCTGTTGGAGAGGGAGTTTGGTGATTGGTCAGATATTAATACACAAACACATTTTTATTTGTGTTTGCATATGCGGCTCTTCACTGCAAATTAAAATTCAAGCCGCTGCACCCGGCCGCTGCTGGCTGGCCATTTGCATACAAACCCACTTGATTTGGGCAGACAATCACAGTAATTGCATGGGCAAAGAGTTGCTGCCTTGTGCTTGCCTCATGCAAAAGTAGTTTCTGGGCATCAGTCAGTGCCAGCAAGCAGGATAAATACAAACTCTCTGGGAAGTTCTGTCCGTGAGATGCTTCCAAGCTTTCTTTGATATGACGTCACTGCTTCTGGGGAGAGGAATTAATAAGGATCAAACAAAATTGACCCAACTACAGAACAATATAATTTTTCCTGCTAGGAGAACTCACTTTCTAATCTTTGTATAAAAACTATTGTTAGTGCAGAGGGGAAAATCAGCCACACTGTTGGAGTCCAGGGCGCATGGAAAACCCCTCGAACTGCCCTGGGGGGTCTGAGACCCTGACTTGGGACCCCAGGAAAGCATTGCCTTTGACCTTAGTCCATGGGAAAAACTTCCAACACTCATAGATGAATTGATAACAACAAAGATTTGAAATAATTAGTAGTTTAGTTTGTCACAGGGTGAAAATTTGTAGTTTTGGGTTTTTAGTATGGAAGTAGATCAGAGCAAGATGGAGAATTTTGGGCGGTGTCTCATGTTCTTCTTCTACTCCATTTTCTGCTGTGACAGTGGCACGGAGACATTGGTAGAATGGATTTGATGTAGAAATTGCATGTCTAGAATAGGTAGTAGTTATTGGCACAGAATTGTAAATATAGTACATGTTAAGAGTTAATTGGGTTAGAAACCTTTAAAAATGACCTTGGACTCTCTGTCCGTGTTCCTGTAGCTGCATTTTTTAGTGCGCTAAGTCTACTGTCAGACCTTGAAATAAGAAACAGAATGAACACCTTTGAAGACTGAAGCTGCAGATTCTGCCCATCTTTTAAACCCTGGTACAGAACTTTGAGAGGAAAAGATCTCTAATTAGGGGATTTGTGGAATGGAAATCCTGCCACCACACGGACAGTGACGTATCAGAACTGGTAAAGCAGTGAAGGATGTGTTCCACAGAGTAACAGAACAGTTTGGGTCAGCAGGGACCTGTAAAGGCCATCCAGTTCCAGCCTCCCTGCAGTGAGCAGGGACATCCTCGGCTGTCCCAGGTTGCTCAGAGCACCAGTCCCATGGCAGGAGGCAGCACGAGCTGGTGTCACCTGGGCCTGCAGGTGACAGCAGCAGCAGGGGTGGCACAGCAGGTGTGTAGGACCCCAAGCACACAGATCCCACCCTTTCTATCCCAGGCTGTCCTCGGGAATAGTGGGAAAAAGAAAAGATTGGGTAACAACTGATCAGGACATTGACCCAAAATTCACTGGGCTGAGAGTAAACTTCACCGGGAGCTCAAACAGGGACTTTGTTTTGTGCTCCTTCATCTCCCCTTCATTGGTATTTCCTAAGGTAGTCAAATATCTGGAAGTCCTAGAACTCATTTATAATATCAAGCCTACTTCTGCAGTCTCCAGAAAGACTGGAAATACCAGGCTCAGCTGGAATTATCAGGTGCTTACCCAGACCAAGAGAAAGCCACAAGTAAAGATTTGTTTCTAGGAGCAGGAGAGCAGTCAGGGAGCCTGCTTTACCCATTTCTGGACGAGGACTGGTTTATGGGGTGTTAGAGTGGCTGGATGCTTCTCCAAACCTAATTCAGAGGTGATACCTTTGTTTCTCATTGAGAACAGACTGTTGCCAATTGGTTTGCCCCTGCTTCACTTCTATAAATAATGCTTAGGTGGCTTTTCAGTTCATTTCCTTCTTAGCCTCTCCTATCTCCACACTCAGCTATTCATCCTTCCCTTTTCTGGCCAAACTTTCCTCCTACTCTTCATATAAACCCCACTAGAAGAAAGCCCTTTCCTTTCCATACCTGTACTGTGTTGTATATAACGTTGTTTCTTTTTATTTTTCATTATTTTGCAAATATCTTCAGTAAAACAGCACCTTAAATGGGTCTCAACAATAGCCTGAAGGTTCTCTGAGCATTGGCTTGGAGTTTTTCCTTCCTTTATTACATCTATAAAATAATATGTGGCACTAACCAAGGTGCAAGTAACCCACTTCCAAAATGTACTCTGCTTTATGGCCTAAAAGCCCCATTAATTCTGCTCCATAATTCCCCCAAAGGAGAAACAGAAAATGTTCATTACAAGCAGAACAAAGGAAAATCCATCCCTTTTCATTTGAGGGAATTAATACAAACCATAGATAAGTCTTAACTCTGGGAAGTGAGATGTGGAAGATCTCTTCATCAGTGGGGAAGGGCATTTAATCCCACTCAGTCATGAATTACATGGGAAAATAAACTTGTAGCTCTTTTGTTCTGATCTGCCACGAATAGTAATGGGTGCAAAGATGCAACAGCACAAAGTAAAGTTGGACTGAATCTCCCTTTATACGCAAAGTTTTTTTGTAATAATTGGGTTAATTTACCAAAGTAGAAATTGTAGAAAAATAGTGCTCTGGGAGGAAGTTATTAAAGTGAGGCTTTTTTTGTTTATTCTAGTTTGGCAAACATTTTTGATGTAGAAATAGAAAGCTATTTTAAAAAAAATTATTTCTTAAAAAATGCCTATTTTTTCTCTTGGACTCCTAAAAATAAATCTGGCACAGATTTTTCGAAGTTTAAAAAAGGCTTCAATAATGGAGAAAAGAAAAACACGCCACAATTTTTAACTTGACAGGCTCTCAGCAGATCCAAAACCTTTGCAATTCAGGATTTATTTTTTGGTTTTTCACCAAAAAAGGATGGTTATTTCATTAATTCTTCCTCTCCCTATCCCTGCCCCAAAAAATTACCTAGAATTTCAAACTGTATTCTACTTCAGTTTGGCCTGAAATAACTTTCATTTCAACGATTTTGTGGGATTTTTTTAGTGTGGACACTCTCTTTTCCTGCCTCCAGAGCAGCTCATGCCAAATTCCACAGCTTATGAAGACTTTCCAAAACTGAAGATGAACTCCACCTCCCTTGAAGAGTGAGCCCAGGATCACTGGGGGCTGGGGGCTGATTTCCAGAGACCAATTTCCATCCAGAGATGAGATCCTGGTGTGAATCACCTGCATCTTAAATTTGACTGAGCCCAAACTTCAGCTGGAAATGTAATGAAATCCAAAAACTCCCTACAGCTGTAAACACAAGTCTGCCATCCATCTGTGTTGTCTTCTTTATTTTCTATTTGTTCTGGCCTGAGAGAGCCTATGTAACTCGTGGAGTTGAGTGCAATAAGCAGAGACAATCCCTGAATCGGCTCCTGTGGGCTCTCCAGCCTCTGCCAGTGTTTAATTTCCTCGTGACTGACAACTGAGAGAGGTGTCAGCAGGCAAAAGCTCCCCTTGGCACGGGATGGCGAAGAGATTTCTGTGGTGTGTGAAAACACCTCAAATAAGTGAGGAAATGCACCCCAAGCTGATTGCTCTTCCCAGGCACTCCAGGTGATGGCTCAGGAGATCTCAGCTGGCAAATCCAACCTGCCCGGTGATCTCTTTGCACTGCCCCTCATGCCAGCTGTCTCCAGCAAGTTCAAATAAGAGATAGCCCAAATCAAAAAAACAAATCTCTGAAATTTCTTTCTTTAAAACTTTTAACAAGTTCAGCCTCACAAACTGCCAAAGGGTGATTAATCAAACTCTTGGTAGTGCTACATCTGAGCTTCTGAGTCTTGTACAGATGTACAGGAATCACTGGCTAGACAGTATTTATAACTGGTCCTGAGGCTCATAAATCACCACACGATAAACCCTGAGTTAAGAGCGCCACAAAAATGTCCAGGAGCTAAGCACCCAAATAATCATCATAATAATTAATACTGATCTTGTAAAAAATGCTCTTTTTCACTAATAGATTTCAAAGCATTTGACAAAGTATGTGATTACAGACCTGGTCAGCATAATTTCATCTAAACTGTTTTCCACTGGGAAATGATGCCTCAATAAACCTGAGATGTCTCATTATGTGTTGCCCCTTCTTTCAGTATGTGAAATGCCCTACAAAATTAGAAGGATTTAAAAACACCTTTGTTTTTCATCTGAGCCATAAGCTGTGTTTGAAATGGAATTTCCAGAAATAGTGAGGGGGAGAGGAGAGGGGGCAGGGAGGAATTAATAGCTAACAACAAATCTTGCAAATAGCCAAGTGTAGTTCCAAACCAAAACGGTTCTTAAACCTTTAACACAAAAGTATCAGGGAACCATTCCAGCATCTCTCAGAAAAACGGGGGCAGATGAGGAGCAAAGTCAATGTCTTGCCTGTCTTTGACCCCCAAGGCACCTCCAGACATCCGAGTTCACTCTGCCCTCACACTGATGCCCTCATTGCAGGTTGGCATCTGAGGGTACTTGGTGGAGGGCGTGTCCTTAGACAAATTCCTCCCAATTATATTCTGCGAAAGTTCAAGAGATATTGGTGCCCGTTAATGAAATCAAAGACTCCCAAAAGCCCTTTGTGCCCTGGGGTTATGCATTTATAATTTACAGAGGTTTTGCTGCACGTTCCATCTCGCCCAGCAGGAACCACCCTGTGCTAAACACTGATGTGCAGGGCACAGAGAGCTTTTATTTATTGCCTGAGAGACACTTGTTAACCGGTTAGAGAAACCAATTGCAAAATACTTTGAGCCAACTGGATTAAAGTGATTATGGGATTATTAAATGGATTAAGTTCTATCGATAACTGGTTGTCAGCCAGAAGAGTTAAAGTCCTAATCAGTTAGAGAGAAAAAAAACATGCCAGTCACTTACATTTGTGGTTCACCTTGAACTTATCTGTAACTTCCACTTGTTTCAGTCACGTTTCTATGGCAACCAGGGTAATTGACATTAATTACCATATTTTGTCTGTGGTTATTTTGTGCTAAATTTAATTTTTTAATTGCTTCAAATAATGTGAGACCAGAGCAACAGTTTTTCATCCTGCTTCTGTTAAGGTTTTGAGGACATCAGGCTGCATTTCCTTTCTCTTCCTTTCTCTCTCTCTCTCATGGGGTCCATGTGCATACAGGGAGGCCCCAATGCCCAGGGTTGGTGTAACTGGGAGAGGATGAGGTTTCAGGGGGTTTAGGTCACAGAAACAAAAGGAGGGGAGGTCAGGAGACACAAGGGGTGTAAATTCCAACAGTAGCTCACACTGGATATAGGGAAAAAAACTGCCTCCATGAGGGCAGTCAAACATTGGAGCAAGAGAGGCTGAGCAGCCTCAGTCCCTGGGAATTTTCAAGAACAAACAGGTCAAGTACTGGACCTCCTGCCCTGGCCTTACAGCTGACCTTGCTTTGAGTAAGAGCTGGACAATTCTGTGTTCCCTTCTCACCTTAACCTTCCTATGACCCCGTGTTCCTGTAATACTACCATTATTTATTTCTTCTTCTGTTTTGGGGTAATCATAAAAATGATGAACACACAGCATCTCATAAGGTGTAGCAAGATTTATACTCTGCCTGAGGAGCTTCTCCTCTGTTTTTTCTTATTCACTACAGGCATTTCAGTGCCATCCCTATCAAAATTCATGGCTCCATTGTGTATGTCCTCACATCAGAGATTTTGACTCCAAATCCCTAAAGGTGTTTAGTGTTTAACACACTAACCCCCACTGAAAACAGTCCTCAGCCATGATAGGAAATGTCACCCTAGAGGGAGTCCACAACTGTAAAATATAATTTCTTTTTTTTTCTGAAATGGTTAATATAGGCCATAAAACAAGGTTACTGGATGACATAGCTGCTGTCAAGCTGGGGGGAAAAAATAATGAATTTACTCTCGCTGCAAACATTGAATTTTTTGCATAACCATGAAAATGTCAAAGCTCCTCTAACAGCAATGAATGGGGCTGTGTGAAAAATGCTGGGAAACTGGAAAAGCTCACTGGGAAAAAACACTGAAAATCTTGCCAGGTCATTACAGTCCTACAAGTTGCAGGTTCAAAATATAATTTAAAATCCTTATTTTAAAATATCAAATAATACTTAGAATTGCAATTATTCTAAGGTTGGAAAGAGACTTTTTACTGTATGTTATAAGTGCATCAAAAGGAATTGTCTTGGCCAGGAATAGGA
Source organism: Oxylabes madagascariensis (assembly GCA_013400675.1). Classification (NCBI taxonomy): domain Eukaryota; kingdom Metazoa; phylum Chordata; class Aves; order Passeriformes; family Timaliidae; genus Oxylabes; species Oxylabes madagascariensis. Next base: position 23,499 of record VYZR01014257.1, read on the forward strand.
CATGACAGAAATATGTAGAGACATGTAACAGTTCACCAAAAGCATCAAAAGGCCATAATGTTTGCAAAATGTAATAATAATTAATTTGGAAAAACTTGTGAAGGTATTGCCCATTTACTTCTGGTATTCCATCCGAGACGTGTTGACGTTCATGTAAATGGTTTTGAGGAAAGGCTGAGAGAGTTGGGATTGTTCAGCCTGGAGAAGAGAAGCTTTGGGATGACCTAATTGTGGCCTTCTGCTGCCTGAAGGGAGCTGAGAAGAAAGATAGAGAGAGACAATTTTAGCTCTGAAGACCAGATTTATGCAACTGGAGCCCCCATGGAGATCATAGGCGACCTTACCAGAAACACTGGGCAAGAACAGTCCTTGCATGGAGGACAAATATTCCAGCCTTACCTTTGCTTAGTGCTTCTGATAAAATGTCCCTGCAATTCTAAAGCAGTACAGATTATAAATCCTGAGTTTTAGGAAGGAAGGTAGGTAGGGAAGGCAGGGTGGAAACTGCTCAGGGTATGAGACAAGCTTCGTAAGGGACAGCAAGAGGGGCCAATGTGTTAAAAAAACCAAGATTTAAGCTATGATATTTTGTGCATCTCAACAAGTTTTCGGGGTATTCAGATGAGCTCTATTCAGGTTTGCTACACATTTAGAATATTTTTAAGAAGCAACAATTTTCTATGGCTGAGCTTGTGCAGCCATATACAAGAGAACTGCCACTCCAGGAGGAGAGATACTGAAAGACAGGGTGGTTTTGGATCTCAGGCCTTCCACTGCTGTGCTTTCAGTGAGAGTATTAGATTTGTTTCTATGTCTTCACCAGCATTTTCAGAGAGTGAGTTACGTGGTTGCTTGGATAGCTGTAGAGATGGGTGGGTTCTTCTTAAAGTGGTGCCCCTGAATTACAAAAAAACATGGGGAAAAGAAGAGGAAGGTAGAAGAAGAAGGAGAGAACATGGGGGAGAAGAAGAGGTTTGCCTGAGCCCGTTTTCAGTGACCTGGAGTTGTTTCCTTGCCATCAGCCTTGCTTGCAGCCTCCTCTTTGCTGTTTTATTCTCCTGTTTGGAGAGAGCCCTCCTGATCCTCTCTGTGAAGGGGGCAGCAAACCCCTGAATGCCCCCCCAGCACGGGGTGCTCAGAGGCCCCATCCCCGTGTGTGAAAGCAGGCAGAGAGGAGGGGAGCAGAGCTGGCTGATGGCTACCAGGAGAGATGAACATGACACGGGATAATGTACTGCACAGAGCCTCTGAACATCTTCCCCTAACGAACAAATATGACTATTAAAAAAATACATTTCATAATAACAATTCAGCTCTGCAGTCAGGTTCTGCAGTGGCTGAGTGATGCTTTATTAGCTCAGACATTGCTGCGTAGAGAGCACTTGCAGTCTTTGCCCTTACACTTAATAACTCACTAAGCATGAATGGGTTCAGTAATTCATTCCTTGTCTTGTGTGACTGCTCAGAAACCTCATTGGGTTGGAATTTATGGCTTGTTCTTGCGAGCCTGTGAGCACCTCCTGCAGGTCTGTGACAGCCCCCTGCTCCTGCCAACCTGAGCCCAGGGCTGAGGGGAGCTGAGCACCCCCAGCACCAGCACCAGCACCAGCACCAGCACCAGCACCAGCACCAGCACCAGCACCTCCTCCTCAGCTCTGCTGAGACAGGATGAGCACGTCTGCGTCAGGCTTTGCGAGAATTTGAGTTTGGCTGCTCTCTGATCTTGCACTTTGGTCCTCTGTGGCTCCTAGGCAATCATCTTTTTGTGTCACTAATCATGCAATTCAGTGTTCTGTGAGGATGCAGAACAAGTACATTATGACCTTACAGAGACAAGAAAGGAAATCTTAGCTAAAGGAAGTAAAGGATGTACTTCAGAGGTAATTTTTGAAATTTGCTTCCTGAAGAATTCTTTGATGGACTCCTGGACACAGAGAGTGGAACTGCCTGAGCTGGGGTTTAGCAGTGCTTCCTCTGTATTTTGAAGCCGTGTTGTCCAGCAAAGTGGGCCCAGATTGACCATTTCTGATGGCTGTAAGGCAGAATCATGAAGGGAGGGAAACAAAAACTATAAAACCCCTCTATGGCTTAATGAATGTGTGGTGTAATACAACCTAACAGCACAACTGAGGGCATGACAGGAACAATAAACGGGTCCATAAACCAGAGTGTGTCTGAAGTTCTCCCGTCCGTGGTGGGACAGCAGTGCTGTACAGAGGAGGATCAACTCCTCAGCACTGTCACATAAAGCACAGCCTTTTTATGGAAAGACCCTTGATTACTGGCAAATATTGCCCTTGAAAAGCTGCCTGAGACAAGCAAGAGAGACAGCAGTAAGCTGCCAACAGGTTCTGCCCACAGCTGCTGATGCATCTCGTGCTCAGAGTTGTCACTCAGCTCTGGGAGACCCCAGCCCTGGCTGAGAACAGATGTGGGCAAATGAGCAGCCTTGAAGGGAAACTCCAGATCCTCCAGTATAAACATAAGGCAATTAACATTTCCTGTGGGTTTTTTGTGCTGTCCTCTTTGCTGTTTTTAAAGACGGGAACACGGAGTTGAGTGACAGATTCTTCCTTCCTTCTCCAGATCCCATTGCTCTTTCCTTGCAGTAATCTCCAACACTGGCGTTTTCAAAGAGACTGAGGAAGAGAGAGTCCCAAAAGGGACATAAACATCCAGTGCCCTTGGGAAAGCCCAGGCTGGACTATCTATGAACATGAAAGCGGAGCCTCCCAAACCTGTGAGGCAGAGACATGCTGGGTGGAAACAAACAGAGATGGAGAAACACGATTTATTCAAGGTCATTCACAATGTCAGATGCAGAGCTGGGAAACAGCAATTGTATCACCAACATCCCTGTTAGGATTTCAAACACTGAGTGATCCTTCCTCTCCCTCAAAACCCAGACTCTGTTTCTTTACTCATCCAAGCTCGGTGTAAATCAGGAGCAAACACGTCACAACTCCCCAGTGTTATTTCATGAGCGAGTGGGGAGTTGGGCTGTGCCTAATGCTCAGATTCTCCAGGGATTTCAGCAGGAGTCAGATGCCTAAATACCTTTGTGAATTAAGTCTTGAGTGTCTTCATTCATTAATGAAGAAAAAGCAGGGAAAAGCACAGCTGTAATTAGAGCAAAAGGAATGCCAGGGAGTAGCTGCATGAATAGGCTCTGATATTAAAAAGGATTGGCTCCAAGCTCACTGGTGCTCATTGGCATGAAAGAGAGTTCTGCTCACTGGAGCGTGCAGCAGTGCTCTGTAAATATGAGAACCAACATATTCAAGTCCTGCAGCCATTTGGAGGGTGAACATTTCAAACTGGAAAGCGTGAAAGGAAAGCCAAGTGTCCATCCCCTGGGAGAGCACGTGCAGTGGCAGTGTCCACTTCAAGGGCCACCCTCCCATGGCAGGGAACAGGCAACTCTGTCCACCACGTGTGAGTGACCCCAGGTTTTTAAATTCTAAATGTTTAGGACTCACATTCTGCCCAAGTGCAAGGGAAGAGTCTGCACAAAGCTGAGCAGACAGGAAAAAGCTGGCACCTTGTGAGCAGTTTGTGGGTGGGAGGAAAGGATAGTTGTTGAAAATTGCTCATGGTGAGAGTGCAAAGCAATTCCTGCAGCTCCTCACATCTGTGGCTGGAGCCTGGCTTGCCTTCAAGACAATAATACTCCAAGAGACCAGAACTTGTCCAAAGATTTTTTGTTCACACTCTTCCTTGGCCATGATGGCAACTCTTGGACTTCCTGGGAAATGATCTCCAACATGATGATTGTGTGCAGCAGACCTCCTCACCACCTGAGAGGTGTTGGGGGGTCACATCCTACCAGGTCACATTTAACCAGTTCTGCCTCTTTGGAAAACCATGATGAAACACATTTTGGGTCAAACCCCCTCCGTGGCTGTGGGCACAGTGCTGGTCAGTGCCTTCTGTTTGCTCTCAGAGCCAGCTTTGTGCACACACACCAGTATTGACAAGCTGAAGGGCTCTGACAATTATGGGGAGATGAGGAGAAGGAAATTAGATATCCAAGGGGCTTCATCAGGCAAGAGCTTGGCGAAGTGTAAAGGATGTGGGAGCAGGATGACTTGCCCTGACTCAGAAGCCACCAGATTAGTTTTATTTGTGTATATTTATGTGTGAGATGGACTGAGACTGAATGTTAAGATTATTTTGAGTAATGTCTCCGATGCTTTGACCCTGGCGATGGAGATAAATGATTTGTAAAATTACTGTGATCTTAGTTGGATAATCTGATTGTCATTTAACCCATACATCAAACATGATCAAACACATGGCACAGCTTTATATCTAAATGAGATGGCTTCAGTAAAAACTTGTTCAGAAGGGGTTTTTTTCAGCTATCCCAGGAGAGAACCAGCCCTGCAGGAACTGGTGTGGATGAAAAAGGGTCACCCCTGCCAGCAGGAGCATGACTTTGGTGTTTGTTGGGCACAGCTGGGATGAGGAATAGCTTTCCTTTGAACCACAGACACAGTGGAATAACCAAGGGAACCTTTAAAATCCCAGTCCTTGTTTACATATGAAATAGGCATTGCACTGCACAATGGTAAAAGATGTGTAGGAGCAAATTCTCTAAATTTAGTGTAATTACTTAATTTGATCTTTGAATCTAATAATAAGCAACGCTAATTTAGCTTCCTGTTATCTTCTGAATAGAAACTGTGAATTTCTGAGGGAATTGGAATCTGCCTGGTGAGATCTAAATTTAGCTCAAGCAACAAGTGGCAGCCCCTATCTAATCCCACTTTAATCTGACACTTAATCCTTGCATTTGTCCAAAAATTAACACCTTCTGCTGAATTCCCTTCTGCCAATGTGTGTGGGATTGTTTGGGCACTCGAGGCTCTCAGGTGCAAGCCTAATTTATGGATGAAATAGATAATTCCATAAATATTCTGGGCGAGAGCATCTGTTTTATAAACTTGTCACCAGGAAAACTCTTACCGCTTTTTAACCCACGGTTTGAGAGACCCAAGCAGCGCCTCCATAACCCTCATTCTATTAGCTGGAAATTGTGAGGTTTTTGCCACGGTAGACAAGGACAAATGACCTCATGGACACAGAAGACATCCCGGACAGGGCACCCAGAGCACAGCAGCCAGGCACCTCAGCTGCCTTCTGGATGCACTGAGGGGTGAGGGCCGGTTCCTGCTGCCTCCCAGTGAGCCCCCATCCCTATGGGGGAAGCAGCAGCAGTGGGGGAAGCAGCAGCAGAGTGTCCCACGGCCCCTGGGCAGGGTGTGGGGCCAGCAGGGGCTGTGTCTGCCCCACCACCCCCGGCTGCACTGCGAGCTGGCACAGCCTGAGTGCAGACAGCAAAGGCTCCTCTTTGTCTTTTAGGTTTAAGCCCTGTCCACTGCAGAATAAGTGGCTGATGAGGGTGGCAGACGAGCCTTAGACTTCCCCAAGCATTTGCACAGAAACATGAAGCAACCAGGCCTGCTTAGAGACAGAAAGGTTAACTCTCTCTGCCCTCCAAAAATGTGAAAAAATATAATGGAGTATAAAAACATACCTTGGAGTAGAGCGGGTTTTCTCCCCTCTTGCCTACGCAGTAGATTATAGTTAATTAAACCTCTGCTCACATAAACAGAACAAGAAAGGATGTAAAAGTAATGAGCTGACAACACGGTCTGTATTATGTTGGGCTTCTAAGAGAATTTAATTTGGAGAAGAATTATGCACAGGCTGAAAGACAGTCCATTAAACTGAGCCAACTGTCTGGAAAGAGATAAAACAAAAAATAGAAGTGTTCTGCCTCTTGTGAAGCAAATACCAGGCAGCACCTTCCTCTTGCTCTGAGGGTGGCAGGGCTACACAGGCAGGGACAAGTGGCCAGGTGACCACGAGTCTCTCCATGGGGTCAAAGACGCCTGGCACCTTCTAGACAAACATTGGAAGTACTGACTCTGGTAAAGCCCATTTTACTTAAGCCTCTGGGGGATGATGTTGATGAGAGCTGAGAAATTAAAGGATTTGGTACCTTCAGTTCCAACAAAAATAATTTTGAGTAGAATTAAACTTTTCTTTTAATTGTCTAAGCAATTCTAAGAAAAAAATCTACAACAACTGTTCACTTTGGATTTAATAAAGCTTTACATATAAGCTCTTCTCCAGCCACTCCTAAGGGGAAGAATTCTATTATTTTTAAGTTAAAATGCTTATAAGAGGAGCCACCTCAGTTTAGCTCCTATGTACAATGCTCATTTGTTGACTGTTTATCTTGGTGATTATAATCTTACATTAGTTAATGTAAGAAGCAAAAAAATAAAAGCAGACTACAATCAGGGTTATTTTCCTTTCAGTAGCCTTGAAGACATTCACCTTAAAGAGCTTTTTATCATTTATTCTAGTATTGGCTCTGAACAGGTTCATTGATTTCAGGGCAGGTACTCTAGGTGCACTGAAGTAAGTGAAAAAATTGAGTTGTTTCTGTTTGTCCCTATTGCTTTGTTCAGCTCTTTTGCTTCTCCTGTGTTTGTGGAAAACTTCAGGAGGCGCAGGCTGCAGCTTTGTATCAGCACTTAGAAAGGAAGGAAGACTCTGAAAAGAAAATGTGAGGGAACATTTCAATTTGCTTTGTTTTTGCCAGCTGGCCAGGTGCCGAAGGAAAGCATCAGGGGAGAGCACAGCGCTGGGCTGGTGAATGGAGAAGTTCTATCTGCTCCCCTGCACATCCCTCAGCCTTTGTCTGGGTGGGCAGCAGTGATTACCACTGCAGGAGCATTATCTCCCTGCTTCCAAAGGGATGAAATCAGGCAGAGTCCATTTGGTTTGTATATTGACAATAATCCTTTCGTTTCCGAGAACCACAAAGGCCCTTAAAATAAATACCAAAGCCGAGCAAAATAAAACTGTCAACATTTCGACTGAGATTCTCAGAGAAGCTGGGCTCTCACTGAGCTGAACATTTATAACACAGGCAGGAAGGGCTGCTGGAAGTGCTGCCCCAGCAGCTCACAGAGGCAGTTTGCTCCCCCAGCTGCACGGGGGAGGTTTGGGGACACGGCTGTCCCTGCACCCTGGGCTGTCCCTGCACCCTGGGCTGTCCCTGCACCCAGCTCTGCCAGCAGCACTGGCCCCATCCAGATCTCCCAGTTTCTCAAATAAATAAACATGAGTGGTGTCTGGGCATTTGGGACTGGGCCTGGTAGGACAGCATGTGCCTGGTTGTTGGAGGGGGGTGCTGTTCACCGTGTGGGCTCTGAGGAAGGATGTGGGGCTGCAGCAAAGGGGGGGTGTTGCTGAGCGTGGCTGTGTGAGGGACCAAGGGACACATGGCAGATCTCCAAGGGTTTTTCTCTCCTTCTGGGCATGCTCTGGCCCTCAGCCCCAGCTGCACTGAGTCCCAGCAGCCCTGGAGAGGGAGAGAAGCTGGAGGATGGGTGGCAGAAGAGGCTGGGTGCTCCAGCAGTGAGCTGCACTCCTCTGCCCACCACATCCAGAGCCAAGGGAGCAAAGATGAGAGATTTGAATGACTTTCCTTGTGGGATTAAACTCTTTTTCAGGCTCCAGAGTTTGCAAATAAGCTACTTCCAGTGAGATGTAGACCAGCTGTATGAAAGGAATTTGTTAAGCCACTCCATGAGCTTGCTCACCCAAGAACTGATACCTGCAGACTTTCTGGAAATTGAGCTGGGGTTGATCAGCTCTTTGATATGACCTAGCAAACCCACTCTACCCTGTATTAAAGGTGCTGTAGGCAGAAGCTGACAGCTCCCCAGCCCTGGAAGCACTCCCTCAAAGCCAGATGTCTTCTGCCCATTTCTTTAGACACACCTTTGCTATCCATCTCAGAAGTGCATTGCCATTAATCCTTTCCTGTGCTTTGTCTCCATTCAGGGTGCATGGCCAGGACCTGGCTCCTTCCAACATCCCTTTTCTACAATCCTACCTTAAATTAAGCTCAGGGTTTCTTTACAGCTGTATGTGCTGAGCTGCAAAGTGATGGTGTTAGAATGCACCTGCAGCCCTTGAGCTGTTGGGGCACACAGTGTTGCACATCTCTGCCTAAGGGAGACTGAAAACAAACAAAATTCTTTCCTGCGGTTATTTTAACAAAATCCATGCTCAGAGAGATCCTGCAAAAATCACATGTCCCATGCTGCTGGTGCTAACTGGAAACCAGTTGGAAATTCTTGCCAATAAACAGTGATTTACCGCTGAGGTCTGAGCATGACCTGAATCCTTCTGGGTGTTCTGTTCCCACTCTGTGTGTCCGGGCTCCCACAATTGCTCCCCAGCTGCTGGCACCCTCTCCAGCTGTTGGACACCCCATTAGATCCTGGGCTTGCCTGGCATTCTCTTGTTATTAGCAGGGGATTAGAAGTTTAAGGCCTCGGAGCTTAATGGCCTCAACGGGTGGAGAGCATGGCACCGGCTGTGAAAATGACAAAAATCGATAGCTAATCCAGTGCAGTCAGTCAACCTTTTCAAAGCCTCATTCCTATTGATTTCCAGGAGCTGCTCTTCCTGCCCCTTGACGTAATCAGTCTGTTTGCTCAGCAGACAGACTCGCTCTCTTCCACTCTCCCCCTCACTTTTTTAGGCTTTTTACACTTAGAAATGGATTACTTAGATCCCCCCAGCTTTTCATCTCTGTAGCTGTTGTCAGAGGAATGATTAAAGGGGAGGCAGGCTGGGCAACCATCTCCTACAAATCAAGGGAGAGTTGACCCACGGTGTGATGGATGTTCCAGGGAAGGTGCAGGCAAGCTTTGACGTGGGAGAAATGGAGAACATCTGGTCAGGTTAGATAGTTACAATTCAGGTGGTGAACACAGGAAAAAAAAGATCACTCCCATCTCCTTTCCCCATCACTTTGAAGATGCATCAGAGTCACCACTCCGACAGAAAAGTCCCTGTGGCTCTATATGAAATTAGGGATTGAGTTGCAGTACCTTGGAGCAACATTTCCTCTTGCAGAGGGGATAACAGGGCTTCTCCTTCACCCACACTGCTCTGGCTGTTTGAAACACAAATTTTAGGGGCATCTAGACACCTTTTAAAAAGCCACCGTTATAAGGACACCTAATAATGGACCCAGTGTAGTGGTGTTGAGCTGGGTCACCCCTGGACAGAATGCTGGAGCCTCTTCTGGATGTGTGAGGTGACTTTCCCACACCTCAACATCGCCCATCCCCAAAACACAAAGCCACTAAGAAAGCAGCAGGGCAGACAGGAAACTTTGGCCACAGGCTTGGAGCAGGCTCAGCAAGAGATAGTTCAATCATCCCAGACTGCCTCATGGCCATCCACTGCTCTTAAATAAGGCTCAGTTCACAGCAAACTGGAATGTGTTTGAGATAAAAACACCCATTAACAGGTGTGCTTAGTGATGCTTTAAACCAACTCTAAGAACTGAATTGACCTAAAAGGTAATAGGAGAATAAACATATTTTGCATGGGCAAATTAAAAAAAAACCCAACAACTGTGATGGCTGTGCGGATGCTGAGGCATGGGGGCATCTGCAGAGGGTGTATCTGCAGTGTGAGAGCAGAAAAACACTGAAAAATGCTGCAAAACATATGGGAGAGCCTTTCCCTGCCCATGGCCCTGCTGCCTCTGCCCCCTGCCCTGGCAGGGAGGGGACAGTGCAGTCACACAGGGCTGCAGCAGCCAGCAGTGGCTGCACCTCAGAGCAACACCCCGGGTGCGAAACAATCCCTTGCCCCAGACGTGCAAACTAAGCACAGAAGGGAGAGCAGAAAGGGAAAGTAGATTACTTGGGACTTCCCAGCAGCTTCCCCAGCCCTGGAGTCAGAGCAGGGCAGTGTTGCTGTTTGAGCTGGGTGGGTGCTGTCCTTCCAAAGGCTTGTTCACTGCTCCGAGCTGACCTGGCACTGTTAGCATAGGGAGATAAGGAAGCATAATTTGCTGTAATGTTTTTCTCCCCAGGCTGTTTTGTCGTGCCTCAAACACAGCAGATTAATTTTGCCTGTCAAATCCAGTTACATTTTATTCCATCTCCTGTAGCTGGGATCAGAGGGCAGACATTTATCAGGCGAGCAATTGAATTACCAAATTGCATTCCTAAACCAACTGAACAAAAAAGCCCCTTTGTGACTCTTTTCTTGAGGGGGAAACCGGAACACCCAGTATTTTTCCTTGGGAGTTGTACTGAAACATCTGCTGTCATTAGACCCACCAGAATGACTCCAGCACAACAGCAGCTATGGAAGAGCAAGATCTGCTCAGCAGAGGCCCATTTCTGAACAACACTCCTGATGCTGTTTCCTCTGATAGAAATTCTGCCATCCACACAAACAAATCCTTTCCTGAGCTACAGCTTTCTGCAGCCAAAGCACCTCTGAGCCTGTTGGTCCCTTTTGCCCCAGGCTAGCACCCTGTCCAGCACAACAGGCTGTGGGGTTTGTGCAGTTTGATTTCCAAATTATCACCGTGCTGCACCAGGCTCCTGAGCCCTGGGGATGTCACTCCTCTTGGTCCGTGTTTCAGGCTGGTGGCTGCATGATCCCTGTGTGGGATCTTCCCCACTGCTGCTCTCGGTGTTGCTCTGTCCCTTTTGCCAATGTGAGACAGAACTGTATTTTCTGGTGACAAAGAGACAATTCCTTCAACACAAAGGATGCTGTATTTGCCAAGAAGAACAGAAGGATGGCTGCAAGGCACAATGAGATGTAGGTGACTGAATTCTGTTCCTGAAGGCTGGTGGCTCCCTCAGGTGCTGGCCATGGTCTCACTTGTCCATGGAGCTCTGCATTGCCTGAGGAGCCCAAGAATTTCCAACTCTCCATCTGCCAGCCTGCTCCATCTGATGCCTCCCTGTCCACTTTGTCATCTGCAAGGGTTTGTATCCCACTCTGACCCTCAGCTGAGCTTTGGAAGACCCTGCTTTACCAGCAAGGAGGGCGAAGCAGAAGAACTGCCCCACTTTGTTCTTGTAGAATGTCCTAGGGTGACTTTATGATGCTTTATCCCCAGTTGTCTGTCCCTAAACCAGGACAGTGGCTGCTCACTCGTTTGGCTTCGCTTTCCAACAGCCCTTTGGATCTCACTCCCACACAAATAACTCACCTGAGAGGGAAAGCAGATGTGTGAACACACCCATGGGAAATAAAATTGTTTCCTTTAACTGTGCGGCAAACACAGAGGCGCCTTTTCCTTGGGACACCTCTGCTCTGACACGGGTGCTGCTGCTGCTCCCACCTCAGCCAGCCCAGCACTTTGTGGGTGCCTGTTTCAAAGGCTCAGCCCCTCTGGTATCCCCTGTGGCCCACAGAGAGCCTGGCTGTCCCCAGAGCCTCTTTTGGAGCTCTCCTGAGCTCTCCAAGGAGCAGGCAAAGAGAACAGGTCATCAGCGAAGGCAGCAGAGATTGATAAGTGGAGTAGGCAATGTGATCTCTGCAGTGTTCCTAAAGGTGCCATTTTTCAGCTGAGATGCCAAAGCAAAGTCTTCACTACTTGTAATAAATAAAAACCCTATTTTTAATATTCTGCAAGGGGAAAGTTCTTCTCCCAAGGGCAATGACTACATTTTCCTGTGAGTGGAGGTGTTAACCTTGTTGTACTGACTACATTTTAACCTAAGTTATTGTTAAAAAGAATAAATTTGCTGTGATGATGACCTTTTCCAGAAAAGCTCAAGGCTTTGTAGGTGCTGCACAATGCTTAAACTCTACAGCAAGGAACAACAGTGTTGACTAGACCACACTAAAAATAACTTCACAGCTTAATAGGACAAAATACTCCTGCTGAAATGCTGAAAATTACATTCCCAAATCTATATTTAGGCACTACATAGAAAGGCACCTGATTAATGAATGATGCATTTCAGACCCCATATCAACCACTCAGTTTTGCAAATTCAGTGTTAATTTTCCAGTGTCCATAACTAACAGTGATGGGATTAGCCTGCTGCTACATAAATAGTAAACAGGTAATTACTTTCTCATGCATTCATTAAACATTTAACCAGCATTTATACATGTAAGTGACATATAACAAGGTAGCTTTAACAAGTTCATTTGGGATTCAGATTGCAAAGATGTTAATTGACATTTAATAGCTTTGCAATTGATCTCTGTCATCTTACATTGTGGGAAAATGCTAAAACATAATTCAGCACAATGGAAAATAGTACAATGTAACGCAATATTCAACATATCACCAAGATACACGATTATTGCAGCTACATAAAGCTAAACTAAGCTACACAAGAAGTAATTTACTAGTTTAAAACTGTATTAATCTTCAATATTTTGCTTCACACCACCCACAGAATTTTAGGAGGCAGCAGTTTCACATGGCAATTAAGAAAATGAGCTTATATGTAGTTATGGGGGGCTACATAGTTATACCCAGTACATACATACACAGCCCATTGCTGCTTTTAATAATTAAGTATGGATCAGAATATTTACAGAAGCCCAGACACTGACTTTTGTGAGTAGTGATGTGCCTGAAATGGTTCTGTTTATTATTATAATTGCCTGGTGCTTATACATTTATAGCTCTTTCTAGTGACCCAGAATTACACCAGCCTATAAACCAAAACCCTGCATCTTGCTTGTGTGGCTATTTCTGAACAAATACATATGGATTTTGTACAGGTAAAACATTTCCGGTACCTTGGAGCAGGACACTGAGATTTATCACGGGGTCAGCTTTTATAGCAAGGATCCATCATTCGTTGTTTTATGACAATCGAGCACAATTCAGGCCATGAGGGGCACAGAGACCATGGGGAGATGGAGAGCCTGTTCCAGTATACTATAAAAATAGGGAAGAGGAAGAATTAAGAGGACTTGGCTGCATTAATTATTCCAAAGAGCATCAGGGGGTGCTGACACTGCCCAGGCTCCCCAGGGAATGGGCACGGCCCCGAGGCTGCCGGAGCTCCAGGAGCCTTTGGACAGCGCTGCCAGGGATGCCCAGGGTGGGATTTTGGGGTGTCTGTGCAGGGACAGGGGCTGGGCTGGGTGATCCTTGTGCCCTCCTGGGATATTCTGTGACTCTGACGTGGTGAGCTAAGCAGGCAGGATGGCAATTCCTGATCCGGGTGCAGTGTTTGCATTTGCAGCTCCCCCTTGGAGCCCAGGCCTGGGTGTGAGAACGAGTTCCCTGCAGGAGGGTGAGGAGCTGCCTTGTGCAGAGCACTGGCTCTGTAGGAAGGGCTTGAAATGACTTGGCTGCCTGAGCACCCTCTGGAGCTTCCTCATCCGTGGAGACAGGGCCTGATTTATCCAGAGGGGTGTGAGCTGTCCTCAGTACAGCTCTGGGGCTGTAACTCATGTCAGCCTCACTGGTTGTTCCACCTCGTAGCATCAGGTGCACCCAACTGTCAGGGGCATCTCTGTCCACATCAAACCCTCCTCAGAGGCTTCTTATAACCTCACTCCCTGTATCGAGCTGCGGTCTGATTATGGACTTCTCTTCCCAGTATCAGTAATCTGTTTCTGATGACTTTTATGTGGATTTTCCCTCACTGACTTTGGGTCCTGAAAAATGGGCAGCCAGTGCTGATCACGTAGAGTTTTAATCTGAAAAGCCACAGGACAACGGCGCCACTCAGAACCCAGAATACTCGTTCTCAGGGATTTATAAGGGATACTGTCAAGCTGAATCTGTAGCCACTGAACTTGATTCCTTTAGCACGTGTTCTGAAATTCCCATTATCTGCCAAAGGAAATACTAGCAGAAAAGACTGTTAAAGGTCAGTAGAAGGCAAGGAGACTGATTTGTCTGAGTCCTTGGTTCTCACCTGCCCTATGCAGGTGCTTTGCTGATTAGTTGGGAGAGAAAGCACCTCATGTAATCTGAGCTCAGGCTTGGTACAAACACGTTTGAGATTTCAGCATTTCCACATGCCTAAGCCTCGATTTGGAGCCCCTGAAGCAAATGGATTCAGTCTGTCACACACATGCAACCTACCTGAGCAAGTAATTCTGCAAAACAAACACAGAAGTGCTTACCCATCAGTGGCCATTTGTTTACTTTCAACAGCTGCTGAACATGTGAAAATATTGACAAGGCTGGCAAGTCCCAGGAGTGGCTTGGGAATGCTGGAAGACTTGAAACTTAATTATCATTTGTGCTTGTTTGTTCTGGAGTTGTTTAATTTTTATGAGCTATGAAACTTGCGTGTTTAGATCTAGGCATAGCGAAGAGTTTTTATGCAAACAAATTATTGTTATTAACTGTTCCTGTAATGCCACTGTAAATGAACAGTTACCCAGGGCAGTACAAATGCACAGACATCCAGCCAGGATACCTGTTCTCTCGGCAATGTTCTTTGTGGAAACTTCTGAAGATCAGCAAACACAGACTATGGTCAGCTCCAGAATGGTCCCACACCTTGTCTTGGATTGCAGGCTGGGCAAACTGCAACTCTAGAAAAGGGCAGGAGAAGGCACCAGTGCCCTCATTGTCCTTCTCCTGTTCTAGTTCATACCACTTCCAATGCCAGAATTGGAATTCTCAGATATTCATTTCAGGCCTATATTGATTATTCAAGGTCAAAAGGGGGAATAAAATCCAAAACTAATATTGTGGCTATAATGGAGCCAGCTGGAGCATCCCTGTGTTCCAGGGATGAACAAAGGCAAAGTCATTGAGGAAGGGATGGTGTCACTGATTGTCTGTGTGAGGTGCAAGCTGAGCCTGTGCAGGGCTCTCCCTCCCTTTATTTAAGTTTTCCAGGCAGGGGCTGAAGGAGCTAAGGAGAAGGAGCAATTCAGCTGTGGGCTGTAAGAGCTGGAGCACAGGAATGGCTCTGATGCTGCCTGCCAGCCCCCTGGAGGGCAGGGGATGCCAGGGAGGACAAGAGCAGGAGCAGCTTTCTGGTCTGGCACCTTTTGGGTGGGAGCAATCCCTGGATGTTTTCAGCTTTGGAGCTGGGCTCCTGAGAGGGGGTAATGGTATCTTTCCTTGGTAAGGAAAGCACCTAGCCCCGATGTTGGTGGTGCAGATGATGGACTTCGGAGGTCAAGGCCAGCAACAGCTTTCTGTCCTGGGGGAGCAATTTCTGGGCACTTTCAGTTTTGGTGCTGTGGACACTGAAGTCATTCAGGGCTCCTGTGAGCTCCCAAGGCTTGAGAGCAGGGACTTTTGTGCTGTAAATGTGTGAGCTCATAACCAAAATGAAGACTGTGCACAGCATCCCTCAGGTTATGCATTTAATTCATTTTGGCAAGGTCTTGCTGATGGGTCATGAGAAGTCCTACACGGTGGTGGGTGTTTATAGGAAACAATAAAGTGATTCATTAAGCTGCAAATTTACAAAAATGGGAGCCCAATCCTTCAGCCAACCTGCCAGTGAAGTTCTTCCTGCTGAGATCTGGATTTAGAGTTCTGCATGGCTGGTGGCCTGTGATTTACACACATTTATACCCACATACAGAGGGAAGCACCAATACCAACATGCACACAGTCAGAGTGGAGCAGAGCCCTGGCAGGGATGTGCTTTGGGGTATAAATGATGTCAGCATCGTTTCTCCCCCTGCCCAGTGCAGGGCAGTGCAAGGCACACCACACTGCCCATCTCCTGACTGCTCTGGGGGACAGAATGGTTTTGCAGATCACAGGAATTGCTTATCCTGCTGCAGAACTGTGCAATGGTATTTGTGCTAATGCACTGTGTACCTGCAAGAGCTTGGTCTGAGCCAGACTACTTCATTGACTTAACTGAGATGAAAGATGCAGAGCCTGGGCGAGCCAGTAACAGGCTCATGGCTGAGACAAAGAATTACACAGCTCTACAGGCTCCAGGAATAAAGTCAGACAGTCATTTACTCCCACTGATGGAGACTGGTTAATTCTCATGGGCTAACAACTTGTTCACGGTATTTATCCCCTGTGCTGATCTGTGAGGTTTTGGTTACTGCTGTGACATTTCACAGCTATGTTTACTACTCCATGGGCTGTGTGGGCTTGAGTTTCTGCCAGTCAGGTGGGTGCTACAGAGGAGAGACTGATTGTAACAGGTAAAATTGAAATGAGTGATCTGTACTGGAGGTGGGGAACAAAACCATGCACTGTTATTCTTGTCACCAGAACAGCAGAAAGAATCACTCCTGTGCACGTTCCTGGTAAACAAATCAGAAAGGCCATTGCTGGCAGAGGCAAAAACTTGAGCTTTTGCATTAAAATTTTCTGCTTTTGATTCATCTTCTGGGTTCAAGCCATTCCTCAAGATTTCTGTGCAGAACCTACTGCCTATCAAAAGGAAAACAAGCAGAAAAAAAAAATTATCTGCTGGTCAGATTACGGGATTGTCATTTCCTTACACATTGTCCCGCATTGTCCTCCAGTGTCCCACATCCTTGCTCAGCAGCCATCCCAGGATGTCACTGCTCAGGAGCACTTCCCTTGGGAGAAGTCCCAGCTCTGAGTGAGCTGAGCCCGTCTCCAGGGTGCTGTGCAGCAAATCAGGCAGCAGGACCCCAGCAGTGATGTGCCACCCCCTGCTTTGGTGCTTCTGCAGGGACCTGCTTGTGAATCTTTACTTCTTGCTGTCTGAGGCCAGCCTCTCAGTAATTCATCTTGCCTCCCTGCAGCCCAAACCCGAGGACTGAGCAGAGTTCTGCCCAAAGAAGGATCATTCAGCAGCACACAACTGTAGCAGCAGGGGATCATTAAATACTCGACTTAAATGAAAACTTATGGAAGTTGCTTTGAATACCAAATTTCTCCTCGCTGCCTCACCAAGTGCCTGTGATGTTACCTCCTCGTGCAGAGCTTTCCAGAACAGGTTCACTCCTCTGATTTTTGCTGCCTCTGTATTTCAACTGTGACCAAAATGACTATAGACGGATGTGACACAGCAAGTAATATTTTTATTCTGACATGATTTGAAATGTAGACAAGTAGTCTGGCAGAATTTAAATATTCACTGGGACTTTGTCCTTAATAAACACTGCTGTGAAATGCTTCAGTGCTGCCTTCTAAGGGACACACCACAAGTTTTACAAGGTGCACAGGCTAAATGTAAATAATTATCAGTTCTCAGATTCTCATCCAGGCGGGAGAGATGCCAAGAGCTTGTGTGTTTATCCTCAGATCTATTGGGAAATTTCCCAGGAGCATGAGCTCCCAGACGTTTAGTCAAAACAGCTAGTGGTAACTGTCTCCAGAACATTCAGCAGCTCTTTGATTGACATATTTCTCATCAACAAGTTGGCTTTGTTTACACGGCTCTGAGAAGTACATAGGCAATGATGGGAAAAAATACAACCAGACTTTTCTGTTCTTAGACTTTCTTCTTCTGGCAAGATGGGTTTTATTTCAGGAGCTGTTACCAGCCCAGATTTGCTATCATTAACCAGCTGGGCTGTGCTGAAACGGCCATGCAGAGCAGCTTGCAAATACTCCTTGAGGAGCTTTCCAGCAGCTCAGATCTGAAGCAGCAGCAGTAGAAGGCAAAGAAAGTTGGTTTGTTCTGTTTTTTCTTTCAGCACTCCTCTGCTTTCTGGGCTGAGCAGGTTTTTGTCACTCCTGTCAATCACACTTTTAGGAAGTAGACCCCATGTTTCTGAAAAACACAGGTACAAATCCTGGAATCACAGAATGGCTGGGAAGGAATCCTAAACATCATCTCATTCCAACTCCCTGCCACGGGCAGGGACACCTTCCCCTGGCCCAGGTTCCTCCAGGGCTCTTGATGCACCTCCAGAGCTGTCAAATCTCATTTTAATTCGCTTAATTACATAGAACTGTTTCTTATCAAACTGACCCACACTAACAAATCCTCTTCTTCCTCAGCAGCCTTGAAACTTCTAAAATCCCAGCAGGGATTGCCCACGTTCTACTTCTGACATGGTGCTGAGACAATTCATCACCACCTGCATCTCCAGGAATCTAGTTTATCCACCTCAAAAATATCTGTAATACTGATTTACCTCCTAGGATTGATGCAGAACTTAATTTATTTAGGGACACATGGAATTACTTTAATGGATCACCTCACAGCCCCTCATCTACCTGTGTTTTCTTGTAACACCTCTCATTATGAGACCTAAATATGCACACACCAAGCTGCAGGAGGGGAGGATTTGGTGGTTCTTTTCCTACCACATTAATTCATGCAGTGGGACCCACACCAGCCTAAGGAGAATAGAGGGAGGAGGTGAGGTAACTTAATCACTTACCTGCTCCTCAGTCTGTGAGCACACTGTGACAATTTTTGGCCCCACACCATATGGGTTTCCAGCTGCTGCCACTCTCCCAGGTGAGGAGCCTTGGATTGGAGCTGGTGGCCCGTATCCCAGAGGAAGGCAGCACTTCTTGTTCAGCCCACACTCCAGAGAGTTGCACTGTGTGTCAATCTAACAATGAGAGCACCAGAAACTTCTTTATCAATTATTCCAATTGCCCTTGGCCACCTCTGGGAGCACCTCACCTGCAGCCTGAACAATGCTCAAGCCAAGGTGCCTGTCCCTCAGAATAAATCAATACCACCTCAGAGTTAATAACTGTGAAACACTAGAGCAAAGTCTGCCATATTATCCAGCAATTAGGAAGATTTCTGTTTTTAAATCCACAGCTACTGAGGGTTTTCAAAAAAAAAAAAAAAAGGCAGTTTTGGAAAAGAAAGAAGGACAAGCTGTTTCAGTCATAATTTTATTCCTGGCTCACAAGGGAAATCAGTCAATCTACCAGTGGCTCATGCAATCCTGTTGCCAGCTTCCCAGAAAGGAAATGTCATGTATAGCAACTTGTTTTCTTGTTTTTCTATTGCGGCAATTAAAGTACATAGGAGGCCACAAGAAAATCAATACAAAACTGGTAAATCCGTAATGAATGACAGCAAAATACTGATCCTCTGGCCTAAAGAAACATCTGTCTAAATGCCACCAAAGGGTTAGGCAGAAGAAGGCTTTTATGGTTTATTTTTGTAGGGTCTGCCATTTTTTATCTCTTTCTTTATGTGAGGATCACCAAATGGCCTCCTGCTTCCTGTGTTTGAGTTTCCCCTGAGGAGAACATGTGCAGGTGCAAATTTCCAAGGCCCGAGATATCCCTGAGGAGAGTGCAACGTGTGCTCCATGAGACATCTGCTGCTGGTGAAAGCCCTCAGAGGCTCCCCTGGAGCCCACAGGGCAGAATTCTGAGAGCCACGGGCTGCCTGTCCAAGGGAGAATTCATCCTTGTGCTGCAGGCTTTGGGATCCCACCACCCACGGCCCCTGCCAGGCTGACACCCGTTCCCATCCACCCATGCAGGTGAGATTATTGGCAAGGGGGCCCTGAGCACTGGCCCAGAGGTGAATATCAACTACCGACCTCACAACAAGAATATGGCAATTTTTTTAAACACAATAACATGTTTTCAGCGTGGTTTTTTTTTCAGTTTCAACACATGACTTTTCTGTATCTTGCCACCCTGTTGTTGCAGCCTTCTGCATGGGGCTGTCTCCATGGTGTCCTGTCCTTTCTGAGCCAAACTTGGCCCTATTTTTGCCCTCTGCAGTTACTTTCAAATCACTTTTTTGCTTCTTTTCAAAAAACCCAGGCTGAGTCTCTTTTCCACTTCTTGTTCTCCAGAGGAATCATCACAGTTAATTGTGCCCATGTAATTTTTCCCCTCCCCATGGCATTTTTAGGTAATTTACTGATGTAGAGGCCAGCCATTGCCTCTGACAGCTTCCTCACTGCCCAGCAAGGCAACACCCAGGGAGAGGTGCAGGAAGCACCATCTCAGTACCCAGGTCACACACAGTGCTCATAAATAATTGCAGATCAGCCCTATAACCTTCACAGATGTAACCTCATCTGTTGCTGGGGTGTTTAGTTTTCTTTTTCTTTTCTTTTATTTTCTTTTTTTTTTTCTTTTTAATTTCCACCTTCCCTTCCAGCAAAACTGTGTCCAAATGCTTTTCTAAGCAGAACCAGATAATGCTTCTGATTGTAGCCAGGATGTTTGGTTATTCATGATATTGCTTTTGTGTCTGCTGGGGGGTTTTGCTAATAATTTTTATCAAGCAAGTTGTTTTCTAGTGCTGGAATGGCTTGCTCTGCTGTGCTAAACACTCATTGTGTCTGTCACATGCTTATCCTATTCCAGCAGTGAGAAATCAATAGGAATTGATTTGAGGACGTCCAATCTTATCAAGTATCGAGCAGGGCGCTGGGACAAAGGCTGGGCCGGTGGTATAACACTTAACAAGGCACCGAGTATGACAACCTCGTTGAGAAGGATGGTTGGACCCCAAGGTGTTAAGTGCTTTTGTTCCTCCCCCTGCCCTGGGCTTTCAGAGGGAGCCAATTTCCACAGCAGCTCCCTCCCTCCCAGCTAAAAGCAGTGCGAGCACACTTTCTAGTCCTAGCAGAAGATTACGTTCTGAAGAGAGAAAGTGTTGCATTTAGAAACAGAAACGCTGCCAGCAAATGCTATTTCAGCAATTACCTATGTTTAGTAATTATGCTAATGTTGATTCTCAAAAGGCTGTTATTTGCTCAGCATGTTCTTCATACTTTATCTCTCTACCTGCCGAACCCTTTATTTTCACTCTAGCTATTACTGGTTGTTTGTCAAGTTAAGTGATGTTTGCAGTGCCAAGTGTTGTCAAGGTACTGTTGCTTTAGCTGAATTCCTATTTTTCCAATAGCAGCTGCTGTGATTTTCTGCACATCACCACTACAAGGCTTTGGGGATTGGATTTCACTGCTTACAAGAAACCTTGGGTGCTGCAGGTGTTATTGGGCTGTGGGATGGATGAGTGAGCAGCTCCTGGGGGCTGTAAAAACATCTTTGATGAAGTGTGATGGGCATCAATTTGTAAGTGTTGAACCGACACACGTGGGGGACCTGTGTGTGCTCCTGTCCTGCCGCAGCTCCAGCCGGTGTGCTGGCAAAGGAAAACAGCCCAGCACACACCCCTGTGGGCATGGCCCGACAGGAACACCACACCTGGAGCACCCTGTGGGCTCGGCTTTAAGGATGAGAGGAAGGACAGATTTGTCTTTACAACAAGCGGTGGGTCTGCTGGTAGATAAAACTAGCACTGAGAGACAAGAGAAACAATGGGAAGGATCCTACTGATTGATGAATGGAAAAGAAGATATTTGCCTTTACAAACAAACTGCAGGTTTGCTGATAAATGAAACTGGATATTGAAAGATGGAAGAAACAATGGGGAAAACCCATAAATCTCATAAGAATTAAAAATTTGGGGGGGGGTATACATTAAAAGGGGAATTTTAGGTCTTAGGCATTCTGAGAAGTCTGTACCTCTCAAGTACCTCAGCCAGTGGGGAAAGAAAGAGGGAAATGTGGCCGGGAAATTGGGATAAAAAGGGGGCTGTGTCCTCCAAAAATTGGAGAGATCTCAGGGGAAATGCCCCATGGCCTCTCCCTTTATTCAAATAAAGTAAAAGGACTTCTCTGTCTCCTTTTTGGACATAAACCTCGGGCGTTTGTGGATTAATTTTCCTAACAAGGAGAATCCTATGGAAATGTCAGCCTGTGCCTGATGGACAGCCTGCAGCCTGCACAGGGGATCTGTGTGAGAGGAGGTGCAGTGCGTGTAAGTCTTGTATGCGCCCAGCAAGAGGAAAGTGTTCAGTGACTTGGAGCAAAGCAAAACTGCCCCAAGGCCTGCACAGTTCCAAGAGGATGAGGCCAATGGATCATTTGGGCCAGCACCAAAGCCATGCCCTCAGGAATGTGCACACTGCCAGCCCCTGGCCCCAGCACTGCTCCCCAGGAACATCCCGGGACAGGAGAGAAACAGGCAGGGTTGTGTAGCGCTGATTTCAAGCCTGAGATGTTTTAGTTTCTAGAAATTCCTTTCCCAGGTGATTTTCTGTAACAAGAGAAATGTTTTTGTAACTGTACCTATGTTTATCCACTCTTTCTCACAGGAGAGGTTTCTTGATGAACATCTGTTTTAACCAATGTGATTGAAGAGGTTTGCCTTTCTTTCACCAATCAAATTGGTCTGTGTAAAAGACTATATGAGAGACACATCTCAAAAATAAAGAGTCATTTTCACAACCTTCTGATCGAGAGTCTGTGTTGTTGTTTAGTGTACAACAGTGATAGGGTTGTGCATGGAACAGGGAGAGAAACTGATCTGGGGGAGGGAAAGGGAAAAGCCCCACTCCAGAAAGGGATTCTGGAGCACAAGGCTGGGACTTAGCTCTTCAGGAAGAAACAGCTCTGGAGGCAGGTCAGAGTCTGACAAGGTGACACAGCGTGTCTGAGCCTGGAGACACAGGGGATTTATCAGGGCTCAGTGCTCCCAAACGTGCTGCTTCCAGGTCCCAGCCAGCCTTCCAGCCCAGGGTCACTTCTGTCCCCTCTCCTTCCTCCCCAAGCACTCGTGGCAGATACCTGCTGGCCAAAATTTTTTGCAACAATCCCCAAATTTGACCCAGGGTAACAAACCTGTTTTTAGATAATTTCCAAGGAAGATTCATGATTTAACATGATAGAGCTATTTCAACAACCAGCCTGCACTGCAGGAGAAGGGAGCTGGATGTGTGGAGATGAGCCTGCCACCCCCAGTGTCAGACTGTGATACTGGGAATATTTAATTTAGCAGTGCAGGCACATCTTTGAGAGCTTGACTACTCATTGCGGCTCCTCCCTAACATGCAACAGCCTCAAACACATGGTGCAGCATTGCACATTGATAAATTAATTTGCTCTGCATTTGCTGTCAAGTGACATTTGCACCCTCCTTTAACTTTTTGGGCTCCAGCTTTCTTTCTCCATCGATTTTTTTTTCCTTGCAATTCTCTGCCCAGTTCCTGCGGTTCAGGGAATGCATCATGAGCTCTTCTGTGGTTAATTTAGCATCCATTAGCTTTTTATCAACTTATTTGTGTGAAAAATGAGGCTTATTTTTTTGGTAAAATTTAAAAGGTTTAATAAAAAGATAACAGGAGACAGAGATAAAGCAAAGGGTTAAACGGCTGGGTGCTTGGCATTCAGCTAAGAGCACAACTACTATCTTTGGAGACATCCCTTAAATATTTGCATATTTATAGACTATTATGCATATTTATATTTTTTCACAAACTAGTTTTTGTATTCTAGGAGCTGTTTAGCATGGCTACTCCTCGGGTTCACTTTTTTGGAACATGTGTTTCTTGGCTGTGGTTTTAATCAGTTCTTTTTATTACCTCCTGTTTGGGCCTTGGTCTGTACTTCCTTCAGACAGTAGGTGCTGATAGTTGGTGTCTCAGTAACAGGGTCTTCATCATGTGTTCATTGGATGTCATCCCAGCTAAACAGACAGTTCAATTCAAGCATAACTATATCAGCTATCTCACTACCACGTCTAAGCAAAAAAATAACAACTATATCCTTACAACAGAGTTATTTTAACATTATACATATAACATCTTTATATTTGCGAAAAGCCATCTTCATAATATGTGTTTATAGCGTTTGTAAATGAATTGCTAGGATTTCCTCAGAAGGAAGGAATTCCATCCGATCGTGCATGGGCTGTGTGGAGAGAATTCCTTGCTGCCGAGAGGAGCAGGGATGTGCGATCCAGGGATGTGCAGTCCGGGGATGTGAGGTGTCCCAGAACAGCAGCGTTAGCAGGATCCAGCCTTGTTTCATGGCCAAGGAAAGGCAGGTACCAATCGGGCTGACTACACGTGTTTATTAGCTGAGACAGGGAGCTGGGCACTGCAGAAAGCGCGATTAAGCGCTAATTGTGTCTTCTTTAAGAGGGCATTTTGAACAGCTCACTCCTTTGTTAGGCGGATCTTCTCAAACACGTCACGTCTCCCATGGATAAACAGCCCTTTATCTCACTTGACTCTTCTGTTTTCCTTTCCCCGTGAAATGCTGGATCTGATTTAAGTTCCGACGTAGCACCGAGCTTCCAGCGACTCAAAATTCAATAGATCTTCCTTGTTACCTCTTTCCTTTCGGAAAGTATTCATCAATGAAACCCTTGAAGATGATTTAAATGACCAATATGTAGTAGTGCTCTTTAACTGTGCAATCAGAGATGATTTACTGAATGCATTTCGGGATGATTGTAGCCGCATTCAGGGATTGCTCAGGAAAAAGAGGGGAAGTGGCTGAGGTGTTTTGCCTCCCCTCAAAGGGCAGTGCACAGCGGCAGGAACACGGGCTGCATATGTCACTATTATTATGGACCACGGAGCATCCATTAAAAGGCAGAAAAGCCAATATGTCACGTATTTGGAAACCTTCCACTCGCTGCAGAACCATCACAGAGCAGAGGCCACAGAGATAGATCATGCTGACCTATTTCCTAGACTGCAAACTGAAGCTCATGTGCTGCTTGCACGCTCATTATTTTCACCAAAGGCAGCTGCAGATGCAGTTATCCTCCTTGCACCTTCCCTGGAAGCTCAGTTTAAGTGTTGAAACATGCATCTATCTCATATTAAACACGAGCTTTTCCTCCAACTTAAGTTATTCTTTTGTCTCACGACCAGCTGTCACGCTTTGCACATATAGAACGCATTCAGGATAACAAAAAGGAACAACAAAACGTAAAGATCAGTGGCAGATCTCACTGGTGTGCTGCAGATTTACCCCGCCTGCCTTTTCTCAGTACCGTTGTGCCAGTTTAAACAAACTGTGTAAGTTTAAATTTACCTTCTTCCCAGCCTGTGAGAGCCCCTCAGAGCAAGATCTCACATCTCAGACCAAGAGATTGCTGTGTTCACTTTCTCTTTGCTGTTGACTTTGTGTATCTCAATCAGCCTCAGAATATTATACGCTTGAACCTTCCTTCAGCTTAATCAGTTTCAAATCTTTATTTGTCTTTCTAATGTAAAAGTCTTTCTGTGCTTACTGAGCAGCTGAACCGAAGCCAAGATCAGGCTCTCAGCAGTCTATAGCTCACAAATGACCTCGTGTAAACAAAAATAAAAGAGAATTCCAGTGGTCTGTGTGAGGATTTGAGATTACTATAATGACATGGAATTTACAGGAGCTTGAAAACATAAGGGAGGTCTGTTTCAGAGAAGAAATATGATAATTTGTGGCCAGAGGGAATAAGGGAGAGTTTAGCCAAAATGGAAATTACCTTTTGGTGCTCCTTTACTATAACCCCTATAACTCCAATTATAGTAATGCACTGGGTTGTTTTACTCTTGTCCTATAACTCCAGCCCTTATGCATGACTTAATCCATACAGCACCTCTTAATGAACTCATTACTCTCATGATGCTGAATTATTAAGGAGACTTTGCTCTTGTTTAAAGGGAAATGTTGAACAAATGTATATTTAGGAAGCGAAGGAATATATCATGGATAAGCCATTACAACCCTTTTGGGGATCCCGTGTGGAAACACCCAAGTCAGGAAGAAGATTTGATGCCAGGGAGACACCGAGGTTAGAAACTGATTTGGGGGTTCTGGGTGTGAGGCAAAACTGCTGGGCTGGTCTGGAAGTCCTCAGGGTACCCCCAAACACAGAGCTCACACAGAGCATATTCATCTCTCTGGGACTTTCCAATATTTTTCTGAGCTTGAGACAATGAGACAATAAAACAGTTTGTAAAACTTTGGGTTTTTTTCTGTGGTGCTGTTCTTATTTACTTTTTGTTCGGCTTGTGAAGTCAGTTCTGGAGCACTGACCTGCGTGCATGGGTGTTGAATTTCATTCTGAGGTGAGGTTCATTTTTTTCAATGAAAACTGAGAGTTTCTACACAAATCCGATTCTTTTGTCAAAGCTCTTACTAAAATAACAAAATTCTCTTCTGGAGAATGACCCACACAACCCACCCTGGTCTCCAAGAATTAGAAGATGGCTTAGGGACTTTGACTCTCTCTCATTTTTCTTTTCCTTTAGCATGAGTTGTGGGTTTTCTTCTTAATACACAGAATCCACATTAGGCCCTTCCATGAATGTACTTTCTCGTTTATTTTCTGTTTCCCCAGTAAAAGGATTTCTGTGGCTCAAAAATTACATCTCTGAGCCTTCACACCTCATCTCCTGGGAGGTTTTCTCACTCTCTCCTTCCCATCAGCACTGTTAGATTTCCAAAGCAGTTCAAAACAGTAAAAACCCCTCCTTTGGTCTACAGTTTCAATGCCTTCTTTCGGAAGATCCCTCCCAGCCTCAGCAATCAGCCAGGACAGCTCCACCTCACCCTGACACTCTGCTTTGCTTTCAGCCATCTCAGGCTTTGTTTTATTTTTTATTATTTTTTTTGAAAGCCTCTTTGTCTGCTGCTGGATGGCAGCAGAACAGATGCTACAGGATTATGTTTCATTTCTATCTTTACTCTCAGGCAAAATTCAATGTTCAGGGCCATGGCCAAAATTATTTCTTGATGGCCTTTGGATATTTGTTAAATACACACAGCTCTGGTGTATGATGTCTTTTCAGCGATGTTATATTGCTTTCAATAATAGCTACAATTTAGCAATTGCACATATACCAAGGCAAAAACACACTACAAAAGCCTAAAGCCAACCTGTAAATCCATGAATTCAAGGGCTAAAGAAGGCAGAGACTTTATGGTTATATTAAGCTACTTGGTAGCTGGAAGTTCCAGCACACAGGTCCTAATTTTGAAAGTATTCAGCCTGTGGAAGTTCACAATCCAATGGAGATTTTTTTTTTTTTTTTAACTGAAAACCCTTTTCTCTTGTTGAAGCCTAATAAATTCCATGTGTTAAACTCATGCTTAAGCATTTTCAGGATAAGGATGCTTAGGACATAACTAAAAACCCATTTGAAATGGCCAAAGTGCCCAGCTTTGGAACACAGATAAAAAACCCAGAAAGGTGAAGTCATCAAAACATTCAAAGCATTCCCTCCTCTTCTTTGAGTAACATCAATGTCCCTTTGAAGCAGTGAAATCTGATGCAAAATCTTGCTGTGAACTTCTGAATTTCCCATTCTGGAGTGGGTGTCCAGACACCCCAGTGATTAATGCTTTCCTGACTGCCCAGCCAGATGGAAGCAGATGGAAGACAGAAACATAATGGCCATGTAAATAAAAATGTCTTTACTAAAGGCTCTGCCAAGGCACTGAAATCTCTGGGCCTGAAAGAAAACAGCCAAGCTGGGGGCGATGCAGTAATTTTCATAGGAGTGTTCCCAGAGAGGGAGCCCACAGCAAACACTGAACGTGCAGAAAGAGCTGGGAGGCTTTGTCACCCATCTAATATATTGTTGTTTCACATTAATTGTAAACAGGACTTTTTATATGGAGCTGCTGGAAAAGCACCTGTGAAACAAATAAGCTTATCACCTGGGCAGAGCTAATGAGGCACCAGAGAAGCTACTCCTTAATATTACTTAAATCAGATTTGTCAGCTTACTGTAATTGTCCTTTGATTTTGTAAGTTCAGAGTCTGCTTCCCCCAGTTTCCTGACATTGTCATGTAATTTCTATTATTTTGGGGTCTGCTTCAGCCCCTGGCCTGGGCTCAGTTACCCCTGTGGGCACATACCATTCCTCCTGGAAAAAGTTAGGCCTTTTTTTTTTTTTTTTTTTTTTTTTACAAGTCAACAAAGCTGAGTTATTTTCACTGAATTGAGAGTACTCTGAATAAGGATCCTACCTGTCATCTTCAAAAGTTCATTTCATTAATTTCAGCGGAGCTCTGAAGCTCAGTCCTGGCTGAGTTATTCATGAGCAGACAGGACTGGACTAAGCGTGCAACCCAGGGAATAGAAACAGCACCGGGCAGGGCTGGAATCCTCCCCCATGGGCTGAACAACCAACTGTTAATGCATCCGTGTGATTTTGTAAGCCAGGCCGTGGGCTAAAATGTGTGTGAGAGAGCACAGATGGACTTCAGAATTACCAGGCAGCCGTGAGAGATGAGCAGTTGAACAGCCCCAAAGACAACCTGCTTGCAGGCAGGTAAAAACCACCAAGCCCACGTCCTGCTCTGATAATAACACCAGCTTTTATTGCCCATCAGTTATATTTTCTAACAGGTTGTTTTGTTTTTTTTTTTGCTTTTTGTTTTTAGCTATTACCATGCAGACCATGGGAGGAATGAAAATGTTGTCCACCTCCCAATAACTCATTAAGATTTACCTGTGACAGACGCCTACAAAACATTTGCAGAGCAGGTTGTGCTGCGACAGTCACTTCCAAACGTGATTGTTCCCCTACCTGTCCTACCCCACACCTGCCTGTTCTTACCATTTTTTTTTTACCATCCTTAACTAAACATTGTCTTAGTGCTGCTGTGTGCAAAGCTTAACCCTGTGGAGCCCCAACCTGTAAGGACTCATTAGGGGCTACAGCAACATAAACAATACATAAATCATTCACAGCAATCAATAGCTGTGTTCCTCATATGCTTTGTTTCCAATGAAGAATCCCATCAGTTCAAGTTGTCAGCCATGGCAGCAGGCAAAAAAGCTGCAAGCAGCTCTGAAAACTCCTCAAGTTATGGCTTCCTGCGGTTCTCTTGAAGGGCTTTGAAAGGTGGGTGAAGGATGCAGGAAACCCACAGGCAGAGCGATTGGGCATGGTGCTGAGAGCCCAGACTGCATCCAGGACTGGCATAAATTGTGGGGAAAAGGAGTTGGCAAAGGTTAAAGGATTTCCCCTAAACCGAAGAGAAGGAGATTCAAACAGAAAATGGTGGATTAAGGGGGAGTGACACAGCCAGTATAAACCCAGAATCACTGGATGGTTTGGGTTGGAAGAAACCCTAAAAATCATCCAGTGCCACCCCCTGCCATGGGCAGGGACACCTTCCACCAGCCCTGGCTGTTCCCAGCCCTGTAAACCTCCACAGCCCCCAGGACCCAAGGGTGGCACTCCAAGCAGACATGCACAAACGAGACTCAGCCCAAGGTCACAGCACGATGCAAAGACCCTGCTGCACCCAGCAAGAGCACCTGCCTTCTACTTACCTTTTTTTAACCACTTATCCACAATTTCTGTGTAATTGCACCTGCCTAATAGCCTTCTGTCAGGTTCCTGCCATTCATCCATCACACATTAGCAGTCTATTCTGATTTCTGAGGTACATTTCATCTTCTCTGACACCCATAATTTTCATGTAACCCCTTTATTGAGGCAATTAAATCTTCTTTCCACCCATTCTTTTCGGTTTCAAATTTACATTTTTAGTACTAGTTTTGCAACAGCCCTTGCTCCTTCACAGTTGCAGGATTTAATTTATGTTTATGTTCAGTTCATGTGGCACCCTCACCACATGGTTCATTTCTGTCAACTATGAAATTTAGATTGCAGCCCAGGCTCACTTTGCATTTCCAAATTTCCACCACAAGAGACGTGAAAACACAAGATCCAAAAGGGGATGTTTCTTTCTAATTTTGACAATTTGTTTATGTCCTGTAATATTTTTTGCGTGACCATTTACAAAAAAAAATTCTATCATTATTGTATCTATTCTCCTTATAATGCATGCAAACGCATAGTCCTGTGTGTGTGAAAAACATAGAGACAGGGGAGAAAAATCCTAATGAAAAACTCAACAGAGCATGCAGCGCTTCTCTCTAGCGTTTCTAACAAGTTGTCCATCTTTATGGTCTTCAGGACCATTTAGAGTTTATGGAACAGGTCAGTGAATGCTTTTCCTTGCATGATTTTGATGACACAAGAAGTTAATAGCGAAGTTTGTTGCTGTTTGCTGAAGATAAATACAGAGCCTGGATGCCAGCAGCAAAAGGCAGCCTCACCCGGCTGCTTCTCTTCCCACAGCAGCCCTGGGAATGCTGGATACTGGCACAGACCTGACAAAAATCCTGAATGGAGCAGGGAAGCTCCAGAAAAACCTTTATTTCCCACCAGATTCCACAAATAGAAGCTAAACCTGACTTTTGGAAAGGCTTTGCTGCCCAGCCCTGTCCTGCTGGCTCCCTGTGGGATGGCAGCAGCA